>NW_024121114.1:1387928-1420428 GCF_016745375.1 Pimephales promelas
TTAAAAGCTAAGTTCCCTTTCGTAGTCACTTCGAGTTACGTCAGAAGTGACGGAGATTGGGGTTTCGCATAGAAAGCCAATCCTCTTCGAGTATTTAAACACGAGCCAATGGCATGCAATGCCTTGGGCTGCGGAAATTTGCATAGCGTACTCCGCCCTACTCCGTGAGTATAAAAGGAGGAAGTGAACGCAAACCGCAGTATGTTTTCGCTTCGGAGCCAAGAGAACCTCTTCACTCCTGAAGCACTGTTCAAGACTCTTCGAGACGAGCGTCCTCTTCAGTGTTGGTGTGACGGCGGTACCCAGCGAGATTCTGCATCGCCTGCGATCTGAGCAGTGGTCTGCCAGACTTTGCGCTTCTCCCTGGTCGCTTCAGCGCTGAAAGAGTGAATTTCCTCCTCTCATTGAAAGAGCTGCACGCGCACGTCTTTTTAAAGACGGTTTCGCCCGTGCTCTTCTGGGTGTGATTGATTTCTGTCGTCATCTGATGGTCACGATCGCTGCTTTGTATGCCTGGGCATTTCAGCATGCAGCAGCAGCGTTCGTGGATGACTCATTTTCCTTCTGTGGGAACATGACCATCTCTACACTGAGGTCGAGACTCAATGATCTCACTTGAGTGAGAGTCCCGGTCCCCCCGCTCGATCGGTTTCCTCCATAGGGGGCCCGTCGACCCGGGGACCTGGTGATTTACGGTGATGGTGTGGGTAAGCCCCGACGATTCCTCGGGCCACACCTCCCGCCTCAGTGCGAGAGCCAGCGAGCGTTAGTTCGATTCAGTCGGTTGCTTCTTCGGTGGCACCGGCTGCTTCGGGCAGCGCTCCAGATGATGATGCGATGTCGATCACAGCATCACTAGGCGGGCTTGACTCCTCGGGAAGTGAGGATGCGGCGCGTTGCCTCCCTCGGGAGCGTCAGCGCCGCCGTGTCTGATCCCGCGATGATGGCCGTGCTATCTCGGGCGTCCGTGAGCATCGGGTGGGGGTGGAACTCCGCCCCTCCCCGATCTTCCGCGGCTGAATAATTGGTTTTTGGGTAACGCTGCCGCCTTACGGCCACGGCCAACCCCAATTTCCTTTTTTCCCCGAGTTGCATGCGGAACTGACACGCACTAAAAAATAAATAAATAAAAAAAAAAAAAAAAAAGAAAGCGTGCTTAGTTCCCCGCCCTTCCTCCCCTCGGCGATGCGGCTGTCTGTGGGTACGCTGGGGCTCCCCCGGTCAACCGGCGGTTGCTCTCAGATGCCCCTCCAAAGCCTATGGGTTCTCGTCGTCTATGGCGGCGCGATTCTGTAGAGCGGCGGGACAGGCGGCCTCCGCCCTGCATATGATGAGCACCTACAAAGCTAGCTGCTCAGGAATGTGCACGAGGAGGTGACGGACCAAGCGAGCTGCGAGCCTGTCGCCTACCTTGTCCTTAAACGGGTCACGGAGGCGGTCGCTCGCTCCCTTGGTCAGGTGATGCCCACCGCTGTGGTCCAGGAGCATCATAATAGTTCGGCGGTGCGGTCCAGGACTTTGCCCAGCACTTCTCGACCGCCTAGGAGCAGACGAAGGCGGTTTCTCTGCCCCGACGGCCAGCTGCTGCCTCCAACCAGCCGTCGGCTCGGACGCCTCCGCCAGCTCGCCGCCGAGGACGCCCCCCTGCGGCTCCCTTCCCTCCCACGCGGCCCCAGCAGCAGCCTTCAGCCGGTTCGCGTCGCGGAGGAGGCCACAGGTAAGCGTCCCAAGAAAAGAGCCCCCCCTCAGGCCGCGTGCCCGCTAGATGCCAGGCGAAGCGATGTTCCTGAGGCGGGCCGCTCAGTGATAGTGTCATGGTTTTTCTCAGGAGGCGGTGGCAGGGCCCCTCCTTCCCCGGTGGAGGGCCGGTGGAGAATCTTTTGTTCTAGCTAGCTCCCTGAGCTGGTTGAGGAAAAGCTGACACTGTCATTGAGCACACAGACTGGAATGAGCGCGCACGACGTCCAGTGCGTCGCCCCGTTCATTCCTCTCTGTCTCGGAGGGCGCGGAAGGGTGCGTGTGTCGTCCCCGGGCTACGCCAATCCCTTCCCCCTCTGTCGCCAGACCCCCGGCAGAACAGACCCCCGTGGAACGCTCTGCCTTCCCTGGTCTCTTCTGTCGGGGAGCGGGTTTCGACGGTGCATCCGGACGGGGTAACTCCTGCACGCATGCCGGTCGACCCGCCTCGCTGCCCCTCCCGGGGGACGTCTGTGGTTCGCATGACCCCGTTGGCTCACTTCCTGGAAGCCTAGCTAGCGCTTCCCGGGTATCCCACTGGGTCATCAGAACGATCAGATTCGGCTACGCGATTCAGTTCGCACGGTCTCTTCCCCGCTTCAGGGGAGTTCGCTCCGCGATGTTTGGTGGCAATGCCCCAGTCTTGAGAGCGGAGATTGCGACCCTGCTGGCGAAGGGTGCAATCGAGACGGTCCCTCCAGCCGAGGTGAGGTCCGGGCTTACAGCCCCTACTTCATTGTCCCCAAAAAAAGACCGGTGGGTTACGACCGATCCTGGACCTGCGCATTTTGAACCGTTCTCTCCATCGACTACCGTTCAAAATGCTCACGGCCAAACGCATTTTCGAATGTGTTCGGTATCAGGATTGGTTTGCAGCGATCGACCTGAAGGACGCGTACTTCCATGTCTCCATTCTCCCTCGACACAGACCGTTTCTTCGGTTTGCCTTCGAGGGCCAGGCATACCAGTACGCCGTTCTCCAGTCGGGTTAGCTCTGTCCCTCGCGTCTTCACGAAGATCGTCGAGGCAGCCCTTGTTCCCCTTCGCGAACACGGGGTTCGCACCCTGAACTATCTCGACGACTGGCTGATACTAGCACACTCTCGAGCTCGGGTTTTGCGAACACAGAGACCTGGTGCTACGGCACCAAGCCCGTCTGGGCCTTCGGGTCAACCGGGAAAAGAGCAAACTTTGCCCCGTGCAGAGGATCTCTTTTCTCGGCATGGAGATAGACTCGGTCGCCATGTCCGCGCAGCTCACGACGAGCGCGCGCACTCACTGCTGGCTTGTCTTCGACAGTTCGAGGGCAAGAGTGCGGTTCCACTGAAACTATTTCAGAGGCTCCTGGGGCATATGGCATCCGCGGTACGCCGCTCGGTTTGCTTCATATGAGACCGCTTCAGCTGTGGCTTCGCGATCGAGTCCCGAGGTGGGCATGGCATCGCGGCTCGCTCCGAGTTCCAGTGACTCCGACGCGCCGCCGAACCCTCTTCCCGTGGTCGAACCTCAGCTTTTTACGGACTGGGTCCCTATTCAGCGAGTTTCCAGGCATCTCGTTGTCTCCACGGATGCGTCTACCACGGGTTGGGGTGCCATGTGCAATGGGCATGCAGCCGCCGGTTCCTGGACAGGAGCCCAGCGCCTCATGCACATCAATTGCCTCGAGCTGTTGGCAGCACGGCTCGCCCGGCACCGCTTCCGAGCGTGCTCAAGGGCCAGCATGTGCTTGTCCGCTCAGACAACACTACGGCAGTAGCGTACATCTACCACCAGGGGGGGGTCTACGCTCGCGCCGGTTGTCGCAGCTCGCCCGCCACCTCTTGATATGGAGTCAGAAGCACCTGAGGTCCCTTCGTGCAGCTACATTCCTGGAGACCGGAACCGGGCAGCCGTCGAGCTGTCCCGGGCCCGTTCCATCTCCGGCGAATGGCGACTCCATCCCCAGTCGGTCCAGCTGATTTGGGACCAGTTCGGGGAGGCACAGATAGACCGGTTCGCCTCTCGGGACTCGTCTCACTGCGCCCAGTTTTTTTCCCTGACCCGCGGCTCTCTCGGCTCGGATGCGCTGGCGCACAGCTGGCCACGGGCCCACGCAAGTGTGCGTTCCCCCAGTGAGCCTCCTTGCACGGGTGTTGTGCAAGATCAAGGAGGACGAGGAGCAGGTCTTGCTGGTAGCCCCCTACTGGCCCACCAAGACGTGGTTCTCCGAACTCATGCTCCTCGCGACAGCACCTCCTTGGCCTATTCCTCTGAGACCGTACTCTCTCAGAGACGGGGCACTCTGTGGCACCCTTGTCCCGATCTTGGAGGCTGCACGTGTGGCTCCAGGACGGGACGAGGCAGGTTTGAGTTCGCTGCCACCTGCGGTGGCGGCAACCTTCACTTCCGCAAGAGCGTCGTCCACGAGACACCTTTATGCGTTGAAGTGGAACCTCTTCGTCAATTGGTGTTCTTCTCGCTGAGAAGACCCCCGGAGATGTTCGATCGGAGTCCGTGCTTCCCTTCCTGCAAGAGGGGTTGGAGCGTAGGCTGTCGCCCTCCACCCTTTGGATTTATGTCGCGGCCATTGCCGCGTCTCATGATGCAGTGAAAGGTAAGTCTATGGGAAGCATGACCTGGTCATCAGGTTCCTGAGGGGAGCGAGGGGGCTAAATCCGCCTCCCTCCCCTCCTGCCCTCTGGGGACCTCTCAGTAGACCTGGGTGCTCTGCAGAGGCCTCCCCTGGAGCCTTTGCAGTCGGTAGAGTTTTTGCCCTGTCCTATGTGACAGCACTCCTGATTGCATTGGTCTCCATCAGGAGAGTAAGGGACCTGCTCGCACTCTCTGTTGACGAAGTGTGCCTGGAGTTCGGGCCGGCTTACTCTCACGTATTCCTGAGACCCCGGCCTGGATATATGCCCATGGTTCCTACCACTCCCCTAGGGGACCTGGTGGTGAACCTGCAAGCGCTGCCCCTGGAGTAGGCAGACCCAGCCTTGGCACTGCTCTGTCCGGTACGTGCTCTCCGCACCTATGTCGACAGAACGCAGTGTTCAGGACCTCAGACCAGCTCTTTGTCTGTCATGGGGGGAGCCAGAAGGGAAGGGCTCTCTCAAAGCAACGGCTGTCCCACTGGTTAGTGGATGCCATTGCTTTGTCTTACCAGCAGCAAGGCCTTCCGTGCCCCCTTGGTGTGACGGCCCATTCCACTCGGAGTGTGGCCTCTCTTGGGCTTTAGCGCACGGCGCCTCGCTAACAGACATCTGCAGAGCTGCAGGCTGGGCGACACCCAACACCTTCGCCAGATTCTATAATCTGCGAATTGAGCCGGTATCCTCTCACATACTCGTTTCGGCCAGTTCTGGATCCGCTCTGGTGTCTTCGCTTGCTCGCCACTCCACTCCCCGGACTGGATAAGTGCGATATTTCCTCAGTTCTTCCATTGAAGCCTTGAGTCCTCCAGCACCGACGATGCGGGCACCACTGCTGTGGCTCTGGATGCTGGCTAGGTGCCTCCATGCGTACGGTTCCCCCTTGGTAACCGTCTCCATGTGTATTATCCACTGTAAGCCTCTCTGAGCATGTGTCTTCCCTTGGCAAGCCATCTGCCACCCCTGGAGCTGAAATTAGTAGCCACCTGCGGTTGGTGCTCCAGTGATTCCATATGTGTTCCTATGTGGCCATATGTGTATTCGTAAGTCCTCCCTTCGGTAGGCAGCTGGTAGCATGTCCCCTTCGGGATATGTTTCCCTGTGTACCTTGGTAATCCTGTGTCTAAGTCGGATCCCCTAAGGAAAACAGGTAAGGCTCGGGGGTTCAGACTTTCGCAGGGCACTGGAAGACAGCCTGAAGTTGGCGTGATGGCACAGACCCCCAATCTCCGTCACTTCTGACGTAACTCGAAGTGACTACGAAAGGGAACGTCTCGGTTACGTATGTAACCCTCGTTCCCTGAGTAGGGAACGGAGACGTTACGTCTCCCTGCCACTTCTGCTGTATCGCTGGTAGATGCCGAGTTCAGTCTTGGCTCCTCAGCGAAGACATACTGCGGTTGCGTTCACTTCCTCCTTTTATACTCACGGAGTAGGGCGGAGTACGCTATGCAAATTTCCGCAGCCCCAAGGCATTGCATGCCATTGGCTCGTGTTTAAATACTCGAAGAGGATTGGCTTTCTATGCGAAACCCCCAATCTCCGTCACTTCTGACGTAACGTCTCCGTTCCCTACTCAGGGAACGAGGGTTACATACGTAACCGAGACGTTTGCCTATGTTAATCGGAATTAACATTGTAGATATCAACAACGTCTTTCTGTCTAGTCGTAATTACTGTACATTTGAGATAGTTTATATTATCATTTAAGATATCTGTAACATAATTGTGACTAGTCGAAATGACAGAGTATGGCAAGCCGTGTTAACATTTAATCATGAAAGGGCCAAAGCCTTCGACACCGCCACCCGGGTGCCTTTAGGTAACTAAAGGAACCAGGGTTGCGGTGCCACAGGCTTGGGCCCGTCATCGCTGCTCGCAGCTTTATTTCAGGTTTTTTTACCACAATTCTGAAAGGACCCGAAGACAAAAACCATATATATATATATATATATATATGTTTTTGCCTGCCGTCACCGTGTCTCGCCTTATAGTGTTATCAGTATTATTTTGGACAAAGTTTTGCACACTTCAATGTACACTTAAGCATGCGTCGTGAATTAAAAATTTGGAAACGGGGTTGTTACTGCAGTAATATCACGTTCAGTGCTATAAATCTCTCCGTTCCAGAATATTTAATTCATAACATCAATCTTTGATTCAGGAGTTTGTGCAACCGGAAAGTATGTGAGAAGTGCTATCTAAATTACCTTTCGGGCTTCGTTCCGCCATTTCACCTCAACTTCAAGTGCGAGGGAAAAAAACATAGCTTCTGTATGGAAAGCAATTAGCAATTTTAATTGGTCGTCAATTCACTGAGTCTGTCTGCGTATTGTAGCAACGAGCACAAGACTGTGCTGTTGTGAATCCAGTGGGAAAATAGATCTCGTGTAGGCTATTGTATTGTTTATATATTTCGTGTGTCTATGTGATAGAAATATTATTTGATGCAAATAATTTTAGCCGGCTCAGCCAAACTTTATCAGCTGGCGGCTCAATTTGGCTTACGAGATTATTGGCTGGCGGCGGCTGATATTCGAAATGGTGCAAATGGCGGCACCTGGCGGCGGCTTCGGGATCTAAGTACGAGTTAGCTTGATTACTTGCAAAGAATGGTAGCTAGCTAGCAGCCAGATAACAACGTGCAACCTACAGTTTAGTGTCCCAAATTGTTCAAATTGAAATGAAACTAAAAAAGAATTAAGAGCAGCAAGCTAACGCAAAACAAAAAAACTGTGCCGTTAAGATTAACGCCCTTGGACATTCGCGGCAGTAACCACAGCAGGTTTGTGAAGTTTAAGACAAAACGCTAAACTACCAAACACTATAAGTACACATGGACATAGAATTCACTAGACTGGACGAACTTACCTTCAATTTAGAGGAGATGGGTTCACCAGCGATCATGACGGCGATGCAGGCTGAATATCTGTGCCGTTATTTTCTGCTTGAAAAACAAGCCGAAATCGCGCCGAATGCCTGGCATGTTGCCTCAGCCAATCAGAGTGGCTGACGTTACTGGTTGGGTTATGATGATATGCTGCCTCAGCCAATCAGAGTTCCGTTCACTGGTTTTTGACTCAGGTTGGTTGAAATCCAAGCTCTTAATATAGCTGTCCTCGGCTGTCCTTGACTTTTCTCCTGCTGTTAGTTCTTTTTAAATTAGGAATAAGGTGGATATACCTAAATAGGCTACCATGAAAAATAAAAATACATATATGCATAAATAAATAACTTGATTAGGCTACTTAAAATAAATAAACCAGTAAAAAAAATTTAAAAAACAAAAACAACAAACATTTTCATTTCATTTTCATTTTATTGTTTATTTTTACAGGGACAATGCACAATTAAAAGTAATTGCACCAGAATTAGCTAATAGCTAGTTTACATCTGCTGTCCCTGGGCAGGAAAACAAATAAAATAGCATACATTACATATACACCACATGAAGCATCACAGTACATATATGTAGATTATAAAATTTAAAACCAAAATATAAATCAAATAGAGTACAGTTCAGTCATTAGTGGTTGCAAATTTGTTTTGATAGTAGCCAGTGCTTGAGCTTATTTTTAAAGATTGAGTAGCTATTCAGGCTGCGAATGTTTGTAGGTAGGGAATTCCACAACCCCACTACTCTAACTGAGAAAGCTTTTTGCCCAAAGGCTGTTTTTCTGTACTGTGGTACCAAATCTCCCCTGGCAGATGCTCTAGTCCTACCTGCATTTCCATTATGGGTCACACATCCCTGAAGAGGGGGTGGGGCAAGATTATGCATAATTTTGTACATCAGGCACACATCAGTATAAAACACAAAATTATTCATATTTAAAAATTGCAACTTTTGCAAAATCGTACAATGATGGAAGTCCTTTGGTTTTTTATCTAACACTTTCATGATTTGTTTATGCAGGGAGTGCACAGGTTTAAGTGTAGTTGCATCTGCTTGCGACCAGCATGTTATATAATACGACAAGTGAGGTAAAATCAGAGTATGTACTAAAAGAAGTGCAGCTGATTCAGAGAGCTGGTGCCTGATGCTTTTAAAATTATTCAAATTGAATTTAACATTATTTATAACCCTTTTTACTTGCTTTTTAAATGACAGGTGTTGATCTATTATTATTCCTAAATATTTAACATGCGTCACAAATTTAATTGCTTCACCATTTAATATGATATCTGGATTCACAGAGTTTTGTTTTCGCGCAGTGAAATACGTGCATACAGTTTTACTTATGTTAAGAGACAAACAAGACTCATTTAACCATTTTGAGACTTCCACCATTGCAGATGAAAGTTTTTTTGCGACTAGTTCTTTAGTTCCTGCATGAGTAAAAAGCACAGTATCATCTGCATACATTATAACATCTATACCTGGACATGCTTGAGGCAGATCATTAATATAAATACTAAATAAAATCGGTCCTAAAATTGACCCCTGAGGAACCCCCGTAGGACAACTAGCAAATAAAGAACATTTATCACCCACTCGTGTGCATTGACTTCTATTACTGAGATATGATTTCATCCACATCAAGGCAGCATTTGATAAATTAAAATTCTGAAGTTTTGACATTAAACAGCTATGGTTCACTGTGTCAAACGCCTTTGTGAAGTCTAAAAACACAGCTCCAACAACACCACCTTTATCAAGTTTACTTCTAATTTGTTCAACAAAATAACAATTAGGTATAATATAAACATCTGTTTATAACTGTGAATTAACATCCAAATATGTTATCATATATTTTGAAAACTGCTTCTGTGTGTTATGATGAATCTTATAATTTTATTAGGAAAATTTCATATTCATAAGAGTAAATGAATCATTCTAAACCTTGTTTGAAGTTTTTTTTTTGGTCTGATTTTCAGTTTTCAGTATATTGAGTCTCTCAAATGTATTGATAAAAAATGTAGTGATACAATTGTATTTGCTAAAGAATATTGAAGCTAATTGAAAAGTGAATTAATGTGTATGGTATTTTCTTTCTTAGTACAAATTACTGGTTTCTAACTTTCTCTTAAATCATTATATTATACATAATAGATAGTCCTTTTCCCCTTTTTATTTTATTTGTTCAATTCTGTCCTATTTTTATTTGTTTCTTATTTATTGTGAAATTATTATTTGTTGATTGTTATCTTTTTGGATGTCATGTTATTGTTGTAATTGTTGTGCGTTATGTGTAATGTTGTTGTAATGTGTAAAAAAAAAACAACACAAAAAAACGGCAATTAGGTTATACTGAGCCTGATCTATTTCTACCAGAGATTGTCTTAGAATGAAGGTATACCTTTAAGAAAAATGTTACCTGAGGTGAAACTCCCCTTCCCTTATTTGCATGTGTACGGTTCACAGCATTTTCATTTACATGTCAAAGCCTCCTCTAGAATTAGGAGAAGGGGGGTCATGGGGGGACAACTGGTAAGCAAGGCCCACGTCAATTTCCGGCAATTCACGGCAGTTTTGAGTGTTGCCTGTAAATTGCCGTGTGCAGTCGTAAACCTGAACTTCCACGACAATCTACAGTGCCACTTACTGACGAAAATCCCACTTTTCATGCAGTGTTAAATATCAAACAATAATTACCAACCAAGGTGACTGCTCTGTCAGGGACCACACGAAACAAATAGAGCAAAAGCTGCTTACCTTGTTTTTGGTCGACCTTTTGTTTCGTGGGGTCACCAGCAGGGGTCGTCACCACGGCTGCTCCCCTCTCGAAGCTCCTGGCTGGCTCGCCAATTATGTTGTGGCCAGTGATGTTTTCCTCAGTGATGACGATAACGTAAAAATTTCGTTAACGCACCGTTTTTTTATGACGATAACGCGACGATTACTAGCTAAAAATAGCTCTGAGGTGACTAAAACATGACGAGACGTTTTTGAGGTTTTTGTTGACGAGACGTAACGAAATTGATTATAAGTCTGACGTTCACAATGCATGTAATTTATGCCCGTTTTGCGTGAAATCGGTCTGTATGGAGCTAAAAATAAGTATCAGCAATGCTGCCGTTTCCTATCTCGTGTGCCCAGCGCGCACCAGATTCCACACAACAACACAGGGTTTAATGGTAGTTTTTGTACCAATAGAGTAGGACAAAAACTAGGATAAAACCTGTTGGAAAGCATATTTTGCAGCGATGTTTGTGTGAGCATATCAGTGAACATCCCTGACCACTCGTGAGTTTGACGTCTTTGTAAACGAATGTTTAATGTGTTTTATGAATGATTGTGTGGGTGCTAACACACAAACCTAAAATTCTCGGGACAACAGCATTTGTCCAAATTTCTATCTTAACCATTCTATTTCATCAGAAACGATCTTAAAACAGGGCTTTAAGTGTAAAATACCGAACTAACCAAGACCAAATACAGTGTTTATTCAGGGATTGTCTTATTCATTTTTATGTTCAACACACACCAAGTGTCATGTTTGTTTCACACTTTATATTCGAGTATGCATTCTTTGTTCAATGCACCTCAGTATTGGATATTTATTTTATTATTTTGTTTCAGAATGTTTGCAACTTTGCAGTTTGCAGTTTGCACAAGTAAAGATAGACTGGGTTGTATAGATGTTTGTGTTTACAAATAATATGCATATTATTGTTGCATACTACTTTTTTCATTGCACTTTAGCAATTTCTCAAATAAAGCCACAATTGCCAAAGTAAGAATGTTTTTATGCTTGGCTTTTTTGGAGTAAAACAGTGTTACCACTTTATCTGTGTACTCTAGTAGCTCAACGTTTTTGCTGTTTAAACTTTAGAAGTTTAAAAAAAAAAAGACTACTTTTTTTTACTAAAATTGATTAAACTTGACTAAAACCTTTTGGTGTTTTTGTCGACTAAAACTTGACTAAAACCTTTTGTGTTTTCGTCGACTAAAACTTGACTAAAACTATTAAGTTTATAAGTGACTAAAATGTGACTAAAACTTAAAAGCATTTTCGTCCAAAAGACTAAGACTAAAACTAAAAGGGCTGCCAAAAACAACACTGGTTGTGGCAGATTTTCAGTCTCAATTCAAATCATCAAAGTCTGGTTCAGGTCTTGAAAAAATTGTGCAGAGTCAAGGTTTCAGGTCTCAGAAGAAGTTAATTTATTTGAGTAGGTCAACAAAGTGAGATGTGGCCAAGCATCTAATTTTACAATGGTCTGCACACATTCATTCTTATACCTTGTGGTACCCAATTAGCGCTCAAATTGTATCTTTTCTCTCTTTTCTCCTCCTTATTACTCCTCCCAGATTAAAAACACCTGCATCATCATTTTACTTTTAATTGGGACAACCTTCTTTGCGCATGCTTATCATTTCTTTTTAAAAAATGGACATCTGTATTAGTGTCTTTTTACACAATGGGCTCCTGTATTAGTATCTTTTTACACAATGGGCTCCTTGTTTCAGTACGCTTTTCTCTGTGGCACATTGTTACATTGTATACAATTTGTTTCTCTCCCAGTGCCTTCCAATACCTGCATCTGTGCTACAAGTGTTTTTTTTTGGGGGGGGGTACTTTTCCACTCTCTCGTCCCTGTCCTCATGTGCCCTATGATCCTAGTTTTTTTTCTGCTTGGCATTACATCACATGCACGCTTCTTTCACATGTACATAGGACAAGCAGAATTCTCCAACAAGGGGTGGGCAAATAATGAATTTTAATTATAGGGTAAAACTACCCCTTTAATGTTTACATACCAAGAAATATAAGACGTGAACTCTGGCAAATGTAGATTGCTGGACATCAGAGTTGCAAAGTCCTGAAACAATTTTTACAAAGGACAGCACAACCATGATCAACAGAACCTAAACATTAAATATAGGCCTATTACATATGAATGAGATTTGTTGAATAATCTCCGCTTATCTGCTTCAATGTTAACACCAGTATCCTTCAATTTCTCTTTGAAGTGTGCGAGTAGTTGTAGGACCATGGGCATAGCAATCAGAAATACTACATTTGAAAACAGCTGGAACATGGATTTTAATGTGCTGGCAAAATGCTGACACATGATTCAAAGGACAATCACAGAACTGACAGCATTTTTGTTACCACATAGCAAGATAGACTATGTAAATGCCATTAACTTCTGTTAGCACTGGACCATCATCAGATTACAAAGCCTGAAACGAAAAAAAAATATATATATTTCAAAGGCAGGTCATGCAAATAACATGGTAAATGTTTCCAAATATGTGAAATATCGTACTTGGTAAAATGGTGGAATAGAGTAAATTTTTTTTCACAGC
This sequence comes from Pimephales promelas, assembly GCF_016745375.1. The sequence continues at coordinate 1,400,553 of NW_024121114.1, forward strand.
AAACCACGTCAAAAACAAACCGGTAACACTTTATTTGAAGGGGTGTGCATAAGACTGACATGACACTGTCATAAACATGACATAACACCTGTCATGAACATGAAGGAGTCTTTATGAATGTTTATGACTTTTGTCATTAAGTGTCATTCGTTAAATTATGACACTTCTAATGCAAAGTTGACATTGTTTAAAATGTCTTTTTTATGACAACTTGACATTAACCAAGACAAAAATGTCTTAATTATGACAACTTGACATTAACCAAGAAAGAAATGTATTTGTTATGACAACTTGACATTAACACAGACAGAAATCTATTTGTTATGACAACTTGACATTAACCAACAAATGAACAGGTCTAATTATCAAACTTAAAGAAGTTTTTTTTAGCTTTGTATTAACATTACATTACCCTGTCATATGTGGTTGGTTTTCACTTTGGCCGTCATGACACCATAACTCTGTCATGAATATTTTACTTGTCCTCAAGTAAAGTGGAACACATTGTACTAGTTACAAAGATGTCATTAAGGGTTATTACACTGTCAAATGCTTTAACAACAGTGTCATTAATATGTCCCTTTACCTCAAGTAAAGTGGAACACGTTGGACTAGTTATAAAGATGTCAGGTTGACAGGTTATGATTTCTTGGTTAATGTCAAGTTGTCATAACAAAGACATTTCTGTCTTTGTAAATGTCAAGTTGTCATAATCACGACATTTTTGTCTTTGTTAATGTCAAGTTGTCATAACAAAGACAATTTAAACAATGTCAACTTTGCATTAAAAGTGTCATAATTTACCGAATGACACTTAATGACAACAGTCATAAACATTCACAAAGAATACTTCATGTTCATGACAGGTGTTATGTCAGTCTTATGCACACCCCTTCAAATAAAGTGTTAGCAACAAACCATTTGTGTAAACGAAGTAGAAATTAAATGCATATATATTATAAAAAGCAGATCATGCAAATTACATATGTTGTCTATGTACAATTTTGAAGTTAAGTTAGATGGCAAACTTAACTTCTTTCCCGTGGCAAAGTGATTTTTTAATTAAATGCAACACATTTAATCTTATGTATTAACTCGTTTCATCTGACTCCATAAAATGAAAAGGTTTATCAATGATATCTGTACATCTTTTAATACGCTAATGCTCAACTATTCCTTTTAACTCTAATGAAAATAAAGTCAAAGTATGTTAGAATAATCAATTATAACAATTTATTATGTCAGGTAAATGTATTATTACAATTTCATAAGATAACCAATGCAAACCATCAAATATTTCTAGAACAAAGAAGAATCCTTTTACCTGACGAGGGTACGTGAGCTGGGAGTAAAGCCTCACGGACTGATCTGAAAACAAACAACAGCCCAAAACCCTTGTTGCATTTCCCTTATAAAGCGCTCATTTCATATTTAAGTTCCAGTGGAAATTTACTAGAAGGTAACCATTTGCTTAGTTGTAAATTGCATTCAGACAAAAGGCCAGAAGGTGTTAACTCAAAGACACACCCTTCTGTGTGCAAGATATTTCTATATTCTTAAAAACCTACCTTTTCTTTTACTTCTTTGGAAATGAGACATTATTACCAGTCACCCTATGACCTTCAAAAAGATATCATTAAAGATTATCACATTCACATTAAAAACATATTCTTGTGTGAGCGATTTCTGCAAGTGTGTGTGTGTGTGTGTGTGTGTGAGAGAGATGTTCACATGTTAATTTGAAAGCAAGGTCTTTGTTGCTTTGTCTTCAGATGACTCTGGGAAAACTGAGTTTCAGTTTTCTAGTCTTAAAATAGTGATCAATTTTTCTTCATGTCTTGGATCACTCCTACCAGGGATTATACTTGAAGCCGTTGGCAGACCCTTAACCAAAGGCTTCCACAACCCTTTTTTCTGAACAAGCTAATTTAGGCCAATTTTGGACCATTTAGTCTCATTGAGTCAAACACCCACAGATTTTCAAACAGGTCAAACATAATGAAGCAGATTCCATTCCACCCTAGACCTGCACTGCATCCAGACTTTTCTTTGGACCTTAAAATGGCTGAAATTAAACCTACAAAAGGTCATCACCTCTAGACCAGCTGCAGAAATAGACATTTTATTTGTTACAAAACAACTTGACAGTTGCATTCTTTGCATTTTTTACACTCACATTTAGAACTGCATAGAATCTTGGCTTTTTAATAGATCACTCATTAAATAGTGTATACATTTTTAATAGGGATGTGAATTTCTGCCAAAAATGGCATTCGAAAATCGAGGAGCAAAAGTCGATTATCGTTCGAAAATCGGAGAAAAAAAAAAAAACGCACTCACACAATAACAGAAAGGGAGGCTAATTCCATCTTTAGCGATTTATTAATTGAACAAGTGACATGTTTTCGTCATTTTTTTAACACAGAAGAATAATTGGAAGAAGAAAAAACTAAAAGCACAAAAAACGATTTTGCATCGACAAACCAGATGCTCGCTCGATCAAAAAATAATATCATGTAATAATGTTTTTATGCGAACCTGCCTTGTAACCGGCAACAGCCGACTTTTTAAACAAATTCGTTTCGATGAAGATAAACTATTCATAGCATAACGCTTATGTCATATTCTTGTTCAGAAAAATTAGCATGTCATCAACATGTTCTGGAAGGAGACGCGAGCGCAACCTGTTGACGATTAGTCCAGCCGCGGAGAACACCCGCGCGGATGGCACAGATGTCGCAGGCACACTCAAGTAGGAGATTGCTAACTTTTCCAGGCGGGGATATTTCTTCGCGTTGGCCTTCCACCATGTTATGGGATCAGCGTTCATTGGTGGGCATACTGTATCTTGGCAGTATTGCAAGAGTTCGGTTGTCGCTGTTGCTGTCTGCTCGATGTTATCCTCGCCAAACAAGACCGCAATCGCTGCAGCAGAGAGGGCGTCATTTTGTGGATTTTTAGCCGCCGGTGGTTCAGTAGGCATTTCTCCCGATTCCCGATTCAGTGCATTCACGACAGTGCTCTTCTTCTGTTGTTTGTTTACACTATGTTCAAAAAGCTGGTATCCTAGATCGCCCAGTAGTGGGTTTCATGCATGTTAGTGACACCTTGTGTCCCTAACAGGAAAATACCTTGCTCCGCGATCTGTGTCAGTAGGCGCTGCGTCAATTATGTTAAATACACATTGGAATTATTGCACGAAAATATAACGATATTCGAAAAAGCTATTTTATGATCGAAGTTCGAACGCATTTCGACTATTCGACCATTCGAAGATCGTGACTCATCCCTAATTTTTAATTAATATTTTAACTAAAGCCAGTTATGCTTGTTTTCTCTAATATTTTGTTTTAACGTGAAACAACAGCGTATAATGAGGCAACACTGCTTGTGTACAGTTTATGCAATGTATTGAAACAATAAATATTATATTCTTTTTCTGACAGGGAGACATGGGAGAGCAGGGGCCAAAAGGTGACACCGGAGAGAAGGTCAGGCTGAACATAATATCTATACATATTTAATAGTATAAACATGCTGAACTATAACATGATTAACTGGGGGTGTATGGACCGTGATATTGTGACATTGCTAATCATAGAACATCATTACTACACTGTGGACTGTGAAATTAAATTCACAAAGATTAAAATAATTCAGTCAAATTGTTTTATGCTGAAGAGTGTACTATTCATTAGGGCCCAAGCCCTGAAAGGGCGAAGGCCCTATTGTTTTCCATAGGATTATTATTAGGGCCCAAGCCCTGAAAGGGCGAAGGCCCTATTGCTTTCCTTAGGATTCTTATTAGGGCCCAAGCCCTGAAAGGGCGAAGGCCCTATTGTTTTCCTTCCGATTATTAGGGCCCAAGCCCTGAAAGGGCGAAGGCCCTATTGTTTTCCTTAGGATTATTAGGGCCCAAGCCCTGAAAGGGCGAAGGCCCTATTGTTTTCCTTAGGATTATTAGGGCCCAAGCCCTGAAAGGGCGAAGGCCCTATTGTTTTCCTTGGGATTATTAGGGCCCAAGCCCTGAAAGGGCGAAGGCCCTATTGTTTTCCTTAGGATTATTTATTATTAGGGCCCAAGCCCTGAAAGGGCGAAGGCCCTATTGTTTTCCTTGGGATTATTAGGGCTGTAGCAAATGCAACATTTAATAATATACATCAAATGTATTTAAGGGGCCGAAGGCCAATTTAGCTCAAAGGGAAATGATTCATTGATTTGCAATGAATCTATGGAACCGAATCACTGAAACGAGCAAATGACTCGCTTAGAATTCATTTCAACGGGCCGCAATTATAACCAAAGTGAAACACTATGTCTTAGCAAGGTAACTTTAGATCGAACAGTACAAGACATTAAATGTGCAAACACGACACAAGAAGATTTATCTTTTCAAATATATGGAAGACTTTATTAGCTATTCTAAACACAACTAAGGTCTAAACATAATCACGCACATACACACACATTCATACAGCCGCGAAAGGGAAAGAGTGAGTTGGAAAGAGTGAGAGAGAAAGTTTCAACTTTCTATATGCACGTAAGACATAACCTGAAAGGACCACCAAGCATTAATTTGAACCTTCATTTCTTAGAGAGGTTATTCAATTAACATTAAAGCACCAGTTCAGTTAGAGCCTGGAGTACTTGCACTTTGTAGTGGCTGAGGGAATTCCCTTTGTCTGCGTAGCGTCGAAGGGGGGGTTTCCCGGCCGGGTCCGTTGCGTGGTTTGTTGTCTTTGATGTGCAGGGATGGAAGTTCCTGGGTTTGCTGGTCACGTGTGACTAGCAGCCGAATGAAAAGTCTTTACGATTTCGAAGCGCGTTGCGGAGAGCCGTTTAAAACGAAGTTTTGCAGCAAACTTAACCAGTTAACCTTCGGACACCCGACGGCGCTCTGAGCTGTATTTATTGTTATCCAGGCATGTCATTTTAAGCTGTGAGCCCCCTTGTGGAGCTGAAGGTTAACAGGTTAAAAAAAAAACCATCACACATTTCCAAATCAGGACTCAAAGACAAATTCGGAAACGGATCATCATTCTTTGGTTGAATACAATCTTTCTTCAAAGTCTTTTAACATTTCTAACTTTTCTTTGGTAATGATTTTTTTCCATTTAAACAACAGCTGAGTTACCACACGTGTTGACCTCATCTTCAACTTCTCTTCCATTGCTTTAGAGTCAGATAAATCATGTCCAGTTATACGAACTAGGCTTCCAAGAGTAACGATTTTAGATTTAAATGAGTATGTCCATCAAAGCAGGAAAACATCCCTCCTTTGACACATCCAAACGTTGTCCACAAATCAACAGTTCTTGAAGAGTCCAGTACAAATAGTCCGTTATTTCACTTCTCGATATTTTAAAAAGTGACCATACTTTGAATAAATTACAATAAAAAATAGGTAACTTAGATACAGAAAACTTCTTAAGGTTCGTCCAGAACAAAGACTTGTCAAGACCCAGGCCTTCAAAGTTCCTAAAAATAATGGAAGCAACCAAACTCCAATTCTCATTCTCAGAACTTTCAAAAAAACCTTTGTATATACTTTAGCCAAAAGGCGGCCACTCGACTCTGTAGATGAATCAGACCTTGTTCCCCTTCATTTTTAGGCAGATACAAAACACTTTGTGGCACCCAATGTAAATTATCCCCAAAAAAATTAACTAAAATAGATTGAATTTTTTTCAGAAGAATTACTGCTGGGTCAATACATGCTAGCCAATGCCAAAGAGTAGAGGCTGCCAAATTGTTAATAATTAACACCCGCCCTCTATATGACATGTTAGAATGTAAAAACTTCCATTTATTCAAACGACCCACAATTTTTCTCTTCTATCCTCTCAAAATTCTTCTTTACAGTTATATCGTCTTCCAAATACACACCTAAATATTTAAACCCATCTCTGCTCCACTTTAACCCCGCAGGGAGACTGGGTTGTCCATGAGACCACTTTCCAACCAAGATAGCCTCACTTTTATTCCAATTTACTCTAGCGGAGGAAACAAGCATAAAATCCCTTAAAATCTTTGTTATCTTTGACACATTGCTGTGTTATTTAATGAAAATAACAATATCATCAGCATAAGCTGATAGTTTAAATACTTTTTCAAAATTTGGAATAGTTACACCCTTTAAATCTGCTCTAAACTTCTGTAAAAGGGGTTCAATTGTTAAACTATATAACATACCAGAAAGAGCACAGCCTTGCCTGATACCTCTAAAAACACTAAAGGGGGCACATAAGTCACCATTTACATTCAGTAAACTTTCAACATCACAATAAAGAGCTTTTAACTTATCAATGAAAATGCTATTAAACCCAAAAGCTTCTAAAACCTCCCATAAATAACTATGTTCAATTCTATTGAACGCTTTCTCTTGATCTATTGAAATCAAACCAAAATCCACATCAAAGAGCTTACTGATGTCAAACATTTCTCTAACAAAAGAAATATTATCGGAAATTTGCCTTCCTGGCACACAATAGGTCTGATCAGTATGAATGACCTCTTCCAAAACCCCACTCAATCTATTTGCCAATGCCTTGGACAGAATTTCATAATCACTACATAGCAATGACACAGGCCTCCAGTTTTTTATTTCACTCAGGTCTCCCTTCTTGGGCAGTAAAGTCAACACTGATCTATGGCAGCTCAATGGTAATCTTCCACTGTTTAGACTTTTGTTGATGACTGCAAGCAGATCAGCACCAATCTCAGGCCAAAAAGATTTATAAAAGTCTACAGATAGGCCGTCTATACCTGGTGCTCTGCCGCCTTCCATGCCTTGAAGAGCTTTCCTCAGCTAACGTTATCTAACAGAGACCGGTGTTCGCCTCTTCAGTCACCTGAGGAAGATCCTCAATAAACACATTAGTGTTTGACCTGTGTGTAAGTTCACTACTATATAGTTCTTTATAAAATTCTACCACTCTATTCTGAATTTCTGTATGATTTGACAAGAGTACACCATCCTTAGAACGCAAATCATGTATACATCTTTTTTGGCCATTTTTCCTTTCCAGATTAAAAAAAAATTGGAAGATACATCCATCCACTCTATATTCTTAAACTGGGATCTGATCAGAGCCCCTTGTGCTTTCAAGTCTAAAATTCCTGCCAATTCCTTGCTTTTTCAATTTAAAATTTCAATAAGCTCTTGATTTTGTTCAGTGCCAATAGATTCTTGTAGTTTCTTTATATCATTTTCTAGATTTACCATTGAAATATTTATTTATTTAGATGTTGTAAGCGTACTGTTGATTTAACAAGCAATTCTCTCATCCCTGACATTTTAAATACAACAATACACCCTATCGTTATCTCGGATCATGCGCCAATTACTATGACTATTAATAACAGAAATGATACAAAAAAAAAAAAAAAAAAACTTTTAGATGGAGGATGAGTATCTCATTACTTCAAGACAACGAGTTTAATGAATACTTTAAAAAAGAATGGGCATTTTTCATAGAAACAAATACACCAGACATCTCTGCCGCAATCCTCTGGGAGACAGCTAAAGTTGTACTTAGAGGAAAGATAATATTGTACTCTACATACAAACACAAAAAGGAACAAAGTCAAGAAAAAGAATTAGAAAATAAAATACACAATATTTACTCTCATAATCCCAATGAACAGACTCTACAGGAAATAAATAAAACAAAAGATGAACATAATGACATTATAAATAAAAGGATGGAATTTCAAAAACAATGCCTTAGACATAAACATTTTGAAAATAATGACAAATCAGGTAAATATCTTGCTAATCTACTCAAACGTAATAGAGAAAAGACACTTATCCCGGTAATCAATAATCCACAAGGAAAGACACTCCACTCCTCACAAGATATCAATGATACTTTACGTACATTTTATAAACATCTATACAGTAATACAAAAGAACCAAAAATTAACGACACCAAATCATTTCTTAACAATTTATCTTTACCCAGTCTGAGCACAACACAAAGAGAATCATTAGAAGAACCTATATCAGAAACTGAATATAAACAAGCCCTTGATTCTCTGTCAAACAATAAAGCTCCAGGTTTAGATGGATACCCACCAGAATTTTACAAACATTTTTGATCAACTATATCACCATTATTCTTGCGAATGACAGCAGAAATTAAAAACACTTCTTCCATTCCACCGCACATGAATACATCGCTAATTTCAGTCCTGCTTAAACCAAACAAAGACCCAATGTTATGCACTAGTTATCGCCCATTATCTCTTCTAAATACTGACTTAAAAATCATAAGTAAAGGTTTGGCTACACGTCTTGAAACCGTAATTTCATCTCTGATCCATCCAGACCAAACAGGTTTAATCAAAGGACGCCAGTCATCAAACAATTCCAGACAATTATTCAACATTATGAACCTATGTAATCAAAAAAAAAAAAAGACATTAATCATATCACTAGATGCAGAAAAAGCTTTTGATAAAGTTAATTGGCACTTTCTGTATATGACACTTCAAAAATTAGGCTTCGGAGAGTGCTTTACTCACTGGATTAAAACACTATATAATAATCCACTAGCATCTATTAGAACGAATGGCATAATTTCATCACCATTCCAACTTCAGCGAGGCACTCGCCAAGGATGCCCCTTATCACCCTTACTTTTCGCCTTGTTTATAGAACCGCTTGCTGCTGCAATAAGACAGAATGATAAAATTTCGGGAGTTATATTTATACAAAATCCTAAAACATCTCTTTCTGAAATAATGAAACTCATCAATGAATATTCTATCATATCAGACTACTCCATAAACTGGACTAAATCAACAATTTTGCCACTGAACATGAAACCACATGATCAAAGCATACAAAACATCCCATTCAAAATTAGTAATATTACATTACATAGGAATAAACATATCACAGAACCTCTCTGACTTGTTTAGCCTCAATTTCAATCCACTACTGAAAACAATAAAAGATGATTTAACTCGATGGATGAATCTACCGCTTTCCATTATAGGTCGTATTGCAACAGTTAAACAAACAACATGCTAACATCACTGATACACATTGTGGGGGGAAAAAAAAACAATGAAGTGTTGACAAAAACAAATGCATGATGGAGACGTGGCTATTGCCTTTACCGGTTTACTTTGAGATGTAACCTTTAAAACTGCTGTTTGTGTATGTATCATTCGTATTATCATCAGTGCTTTATGTTATGTTGTATGTGTTCCATTTTGAAACGTCGGGTTCTATGATCAATATTGGACGTTCCCGTTGGATGTGATGGTTCTTGATTACCTCTCTCAAACCCAAATATTTTTCAAAAAAAAAAAAAAAAACTATTAGGGGTGTCCATGGTTAACCGGTTAACCGATTAACTGTTTAAAATTGCATAACCGAGTGAAACCTTTTTGCTCGGTTAAGTGGCGTCAATACATATTTGCACAAAACTTTGGCGTTTTTTTGATTGTCAATAAAAAATATTGTGAAATGACAGCGTTTCTATTAACGGTGTTATGCGACTAAAACATTTTTTTTCCTTTCGCGATAAGCCATTCCAAAAATAATGGCAACGGACGTTAGCACCGCACTAGACATTATTATTATTTATGGAAGGAGACGTGGTGTGTCATCCAAGCATTAATGGCAGGGAAAGTCACAGAGTTTCTGTGTGTTTCTCCCTCATTTCTGCTCCGCGGTCTTGATTGTGGCATTTCTTTGAGGTTTTGTCTAGTAGGCTATTCCTTGTATCTTTTATGAATTTTAAAAAAGAACTCTGCCTCGTATATGTCCAAACGGTCAGTGTACTTTTGTGTTCATTCGTTTCCCTTTATTTAATCCGTTGGCCTAATTGCAAAACGAAAAATGAACGGTTGTTGTATTTTGTAAAACGCAGAGTTGAACACCAAAATGTTCATTTGAACTGTAGGACTACGTCAAATGCTGCGCAAAAATATATAGGCTATATATCGACGAATTTTCAGATATTTGTTTGATTTTTTGCCCCTTTAAACATTTAAAATATTTGACAAATGAATATGGAAAGAAAAAAAAAAAGATTTTACTGGTTTTCTGAGGCCAAATTAGAACCTGGAAATGATTTTCCCCGCAGTGCTGAATGAGAAGAGCCGTAACCACAGCCTACAGAAAGGGGATTTATAGATGATTTATAAGATATAATAAATGTGTCTGATAATAAAATAATATAAAATAACGAGGCATTAATTGTTTATTAATAAACTATTGTTTTCTAAATCAGTTTCTGCTAAAAACAAATCTCCATCCCCGGATGCACCTTTAGAGAGAAATACATAATTAGCTAGGCTACATAATTACATAGTCAGAAGATATTGGCTTTTGATTCGAATTTGTTCGTTTTAAATTGGACATTTAAAGCTTTAGTCTACAAACCTTTAGACAAAAGCTTTAAATGTCCAATTTAAAACGAACAAATTCGAATGCGGTGGCTGTTTCAGTTCTCGCGCTCCAGTTCACGGAGATCATCAAGCGCGCCTGTTTGTTAAAGCACAAAGTTTTCTTGTTATTGTGAGTTTACGCAAATAAATGTATTTGCGAATAATGTATTATTATTTTCTGTATGACCAGAAATGAAAGAGTAGTTTAAGTTGTTTCCACTGAAAGAACTGCAATGAAACTGCAAGTGTTCACATGGGCGTCGCAGCCTCCACATTAAGCACACACACTGGATATGCGTCAAAATATTGTGTTTATTTGTGCTTTGTTCCTTTTTTGGATAAAAGCGTCTTCTACATATGCAGCCTAATAAAATGTTACAATAATGATGATTATTATTATTATTTGCGGACACGGAGTTTTTGCGAAATGGACGTGTTGCCAATGTGCGTATTTTCAATTGGCAATTTCAGTTTGAAGGGTGATGGAAACGCGCCTACTTTAACTGCTCTGATAAGACTCTCCGATGGCCATAGGGGGGCAACCTAAGCCAGGGTGCCACCGCCACTGGGCACCTGCCCACCAGGAAAGGGAGGTGTTATTTAGGAAAACGGAGTGGATGTGATGCTACTTGTGGCCAAGAGCATCAAAGGGGGGACTGTAAGAAATTATAGTCTGCTCCGATCCAACTTCCACTCCAATATAGATATATCGAAATGTCCCTTCACTTAAAAGAGCTTATTTATTATAGAATCAATTCCTTACAATCTTAAACGTATCACAGAGTCATGTTTATCACCTATAGAGTGGGAAAGACAGTGGGTATTCAAGAACCATCTTGATTAGGGAGTTTCGAATAGATGTTATCACCTTAAACATTTGGCCATTCTTATTTGAAAGAAGATCAAAGATGTGAGCACAGAGGGACAACTTTTGTTATCCTCAATTTACATTTAAGACAAAGCTTCAGCTCCATGCTAAGAGAGAAGAGGAATTTGTTAACACAGCTGTTACGACAGAAGCAACTTCATTTACATTAAGAGGACAGTAACAGGATAAAAGGTGGAACATTTGAATGTTCTGGGTTCATTCTGACGCCAGTGAACCCAAGGTGCTTCGTGTGCCTTGCCACTGCTATGCTGTAAATAAACTTCATTTTGAGATCTTCGTGGTCCACTTCATTTTCCTTACAGCACGGTGCATGGTTGAAAGTGTAATGCAATGTTGGTTTGAAATGTGAATGCAAAAAGCAACAAAATACAACGCAAGGAAACACCAACGCAAAGTCCAAAACCAAAAAGCCCTCTCCCTTGGCTCAGATGGTGATCTTTTAAGCGTCTAAGGTCACAGGTGTTTCCAGTATTGAGGCAATTAGGCAATTTGATGCAATTAGTGGGCTCAGGTACCAACGGCAATACTCAAGGCCAACAGCAGTGGTCGTCATACTGATGAATGGCATCAGTTAACTGATGGTTTAGAAATGCAGGGTTCAGTAATCAATCAAGACATGGAGGTGGAAGGCAAGGAAAAAACTGGGAAATAGTCAAACTGATACTGAAAGTAACACTGACCTTTCAGAATGCAGTGTTACTTTTGATCAGACAAAAGACGAATCTTCAGAAAAATCTTACAGTGTGGATGATGTTAAGCTCTTTTTGAGAGTAACAAAGAATGCAAGAAATGTGCATATTTCAGAATACTTTCCTGATTTGATGCAATTTGTAGAAAAAACAAAGAGTTTTAGGAGTGAAGGTCTTTTTTCTGATCAAGAGGTTTACAGACTGAAAAGAAATTCTCACAAAAGTACAGTTTCAATTAGGAATTAATGCTGAATAGTTTTAAAATCACACTTATGAGATGAGGCTTTTTTGTGTCTTGATTATCCTTTTCTTTTCTTTAATGAAAGAGTTTCATTTTGCTTCCCTTAATTTAAATGAGGCACGAGAAGGGAAGAAAAGGTTTGAATTATATGAGTTAATGAAGATAAAGAAAATAGATTTTCTGTTTGCACAAGAAACTCATAGTGATGTTTCCAATGAGAAAGATTGGGCAAGAGAATTTGATGGGTTAACCGGTGTTGCTATTTTATTTTCTAAAAAGTCCATTCCAATTTCTTATGAAGTAGAAGAAGTTGTAAAAGGCAGATTTTTAAAAATAAGGGCTCAATTTGACAATGCATTTTATTGCTTCGGTTGTATTTATGCTCCCACCAATGCAGTTGAAAGAATGGGCTTTTTGAATACATTATGTAAAGCATTAAGTGATTGTAATACTGAGGATTTGTTCTTATTTGGAGGTGATTTTAATTGCACTGAATTTGCTTCAGATAGAAATCATGTTGAGCCTCATATGGCTTCTCGAAAAAGGCTAATTCAGTTAATAGAAACACATGATCTGGTTGATATTTGGAGGAATTTTCACAAGATCTTGTAATTACTGTATTTCTAAATTACCAGTTAAGATGTCGGAATTTCATAAACAAGCTCTGTTAGCCTGGAAGCTTTGTTATTCACACAACTTTTCACCACATAAATCTATAATTTGGAACAATGAGTATATTATTAGAAGGAACAAATCATTGTATTTACAAAATTGGATAGATAATAATATCATTTACTTAAAAGACTTATTTAACCCTAATGGTCAACTTCTTAGCTATGAAGACTTTCTCACACAGAAAACTTTCCCTGTAAAATTTAAAGAATTTAGCTCAATAATTCACTCTATTCCCAGTGGAATATTAGAATTAATGAAAAGCTAGAGCAAAATGTACAACGAATTACTCCTAACATTCTTTACATAAATGACATTGACATTCTAAGCAAGAAATGTACTAATAAACATATCAGAGAATGTTTCTACAATGCAAAAAAAAAAAAACCTAAAGGGAAATTTTTCTGGAATGCTGTTTTTATAAATATTAATTGTCAGAAGGTATGGCTTGTTCCTTTTAAATTTTTTGTCACCAATAAAATTAGAGAATTACATCTAAAAATATTACACAACATATTGTCACCGGGGTGTGGTGCAGGGGTGCAGGAGTGCAGGACGAAGGAGTGGGAGGAATCCAGTTTAACATCAAAATACGAATTTATTATCAACATACAGGCAGGAAGGCAGGGAAACAGGCGCAAACACCAGGTAACATCAAACATCGACTGACAAAGACAGACTGAATAAGATCGAACTAAATAGACAGAGGAATCAAACTAAATGGAGTGCAAACAGGTGAAAATGATGACGAACAGACGAGGAACAGGTGGCTGATGAGGGAGTGAGATCAGGAGAGGAAACAAAAGGATCCGGGGAAGCGTGGTGCAGATGACGAGACAAACAGGTGAAGACGAAGACTGTGACATCACTCCCCCCTCCCGGTAGGCGTGACCTCACGCCGTAACATCAGCGGGGAGGGGGGGTGGGCGCCCTGGAGGCTGTGGAGGACGTGGTCAGGCGCAGGAAGCCCCCCAGGGCGGAGCAGGATGAGGGCGTGGCCAGGGCGGAGCAGGATGAGGGCGTGGCCAGGGCGGAGCAGGATGCGAGGACCCTTCGGGTGGCCACGGCGGTGAGAGCCCTTCAGGCGGCCGTGGCGGTGAGAGCCCTTCGGGAGGCCACAGCGGTGAGAGCCCTTCGGGTGGCCGTGGCGGTGAGAGCCCTTCGGGAGGCCACGGCGGTGAGAGCCCTTCGGGCGGCCACGGCGGTGAGAGCCCTTCAGGCGGCCGTGGCGGTGAGAGCCCTTCGGGAGGCCACGGCGGTGAGAGCCCTTCGGGTGGCCGTGGCGGTGAGAGCCCTTCGGGAGGCCACGGCGGTGAGAGCCCTTCGGGCGGCCACGGCGGTGAGAGCCCTTCAGGCGGCCGTGGCTGGGACACTGGGCCCCCCCCCAAAAAATATTTGGGTTGAGTCCCCGGGTGAAGGGCAGATGGGGAGTGGATGGTCTCGGGCTGGACGGTCTGGACGGTCTCGGGCTGGAGGGGCCGGACGGTCTCTGGCTGGACGGTCTGGACGGTCTCGGGCCGGACGGTCTGGACGGTCTCTCGCTGGACGGTCTGGACGGTCTCTCGTTGGACGGTCTGGACGGTCTCTGGCTGGACGGTCTGGACGGTCTCGGGCCGGACGGTCTGGACGGTCTCTCGCTGGACGGTCTGGACGGTCTCTGGCTGGACGGTCTGGACGGTCTCTCGCTGGACGGTCTGGACGGTCTCTGGCTGGACGGTCTGGACGGTTTGGACGGGGCTGGTTGGAACCAGCAGTGAAGAGCATACAGTCTCTGGAGGGCTGGACGGAACCAGCAGCGAAGAGCATACAGTCTCTGGAGAGCTGGACGGAACCAGCAGTGAAGAGCACACAGTCTCTGGAGGGCTGGACGGAACCAGCAGTGAAGAGCATTCAGTCTCTGGAGAGCTGGACGGAACCAGCAGTGAAGAGCATACAGTCTCTGGAGGGCTGGACGGAACCAGCAGCGGAGAGCATACAGTCTCTGGAGAGCTGGACGGAACCAGCAGCGAAGAGCATACAGACTCTGGAGGGCTGGACGGAACCAGCAGTGAAGAGCATTCAGTCTCTGGAGAGCTGGACGGAACCAGCAGTGAAGAGCATACAGTCTCTGGAGAGCTGGACGGAACCAGCAGTGAAGAGCATACAGTCTCTGGAGGGCTGGACGGAACCAGCAGCGGAGAGCATACAGTCTCTGGAGAGCTGGACGGAACCAGCAGCGAAGAGCATACAGTCTCTGGAGAGCTGGACGGAACCAGCAGTGAAGAGCATTCAATCTCTGGAGAGCTGGACGGAACCAGCGGTGAAGAGCATTCAATCTCTGGAGGGCTGGACGGAACCAGCGGTGAAGAGCATTCAGTCTCTGGAGAGCTGGACGGAACCAGCGGTGAAGAGCATTCAATCTCGGAAGAACTGGATGGAACCAGCAGTGAAGAGCATTCAGACTCTGGAGAGCTGGACGGGACCAGCAGTGAAGGGCATTCAGTCTCTGAAGAACTGGACGGAACCAGCAGTGAGGGGAGTTTCGGCTCGGGAGGGCTGACGGTGCGCGCAGGTTCGGCAGGGCTGACGGTGAGCGCGGGCTCGGCAGGGCTGACGGTGCGCGCAGGCTCGGCAGGGCTGACGGTGACCAGAGAAGATGAGGGTTCAGGGGTTGGAGTGGTGCTGGTGACTTCTTCCACGGTGAACGGGGATTCACAGCACACCAGCACCCACTCCACACAGGCGAGGAAATCATCTGCTGGACCGCTCCCTGGGAGGCGTGCCCGGGTCCGCTCGCTGAGGCTGGCGATGTAGAAAACACACAGCGAGCGGTCCGAATAGTGAGTGTGGAACGCCAACTCCAGAAAGTCCCTGGTATGGGACTCCAGGGAGCGGTCTTCCTGGTCCAAACAGAGGAGGCTTACCGCTGGAAGGTCCATAATTCTCAGTTATTGTGGTCAGTCGATCTGTCACGGGGTGTGGTGCAGATGACGAGACAAACAGGTGAAGACGAAGACTGTGACATCACTCCCCCCTCCCGGTAGGCGTGACCCCACGCCGTAACATCAGCGGGGAGGGGGGGGGGGGCGCCCTGGAGGATCCGGGGAAGCGTGGTGCAGATGACGAGACAAACAGGTGAAGACGAAGACTGTGACACATATACCCATCTAAAGTGTACATTTCAAGATTCCTTGATATTGATAACAAATGTACTTTTTGTAAAAATGAACTTGAAAATGTAACCCACTTGTTCTATTGTTGTTCATACAGTAATGATTTTGGAGAGAACTTGAGAATTATATATTATGTAAAACAAAACATAGAATCAACATTGAGGGGAAGAACATTATCACTTACTATGAACACAAAGAAAAGAAACTATGTACTATAATAAACCTTTACATTTTGTTAGGTAAGTTTCATATCCATAAGTGTAAATTGCTTGATCTGCATTTTTCCAAAATCCCATCACTGCTGCAAAGATTGGAAATCAGATTTAGTGGCTCTAAAGTCATTCCAAAAAAACTTAAAAATATCTCAAAATTCCATGTCATTTAAAAGACTGTTATTAAAGTGCCACATTGCACTCTTTGGTTTTACGGATCCTAAAGTTACAAAACACTGTACTAAACTATGATCCGAAAAACTAACTGGAATAATAGAACAATCTCTAAAAATATTAAGTTGATGTCCAAAACCATAAAATCTGTCCAATCTTGCTAAAGACAACCTATTATTACAAAGAATGAACCCATGTATATTGTATGTGTGTAGTGGATAGAAAGATGGAAAGGACATTGAAAGGCATCCAGACAACGATTTTTTAATTGTTGGTCAGCTCCAAAAAATGGAAAAATCCTGACCAAACGGAGGTACCCCATTTAGCTGTTTCTCAAAGTGTGGCGCGTGGGCGCGGCCTACTGTTGGGGAGTAGAGACGAGTGGGGCACGACAAACAGGTTTTTTTCGTGCCCATCTTTTTAATTCCTTTATTATTGACCATACACTCAAAACAAAACAATAACACATTTAAATGTAAGCCTTACTTAACCTTTTCACACGTAAGTTTAAAAGTTTTTCAAGGCGACCGTTATTGATCGTAGTATCATTTTATGGTTGCCATGGAGACGCGTCCTTCATTGCTTGTCACACCGCAGCCACAACAGCTGAATGACTGATGATCTGTTTTTATTTATTTTTTTATTCAGAATTTCACAATTTGCTAGCTATATTAGGATCTGATATTCCGATTGTCAAATATGTGCAAGTGGATGTGTTTTGTTGTTAAAACACCTTTGCTGTAGGCTATGCACAACGTATTTAGGTAGCTTATCTTATACGTACATTATTAGGAATTTGCCACCTTCAGCTCAATTTGATATTATTATTATTATGATTTTATTTTTTGTTCTTTTTGCATGGAGTTTGCAAAGTGACAAAATGAATCATCATAGCACAACTAACGTTAGTCCACACTTGTATTTTCTCAGTTTCTGAATTTTATGTTATTAGAGGCTATATCAATGCAAACACAATTTTTCCATCTACTTTTGAGTCGTATTTCATGCAAAGTGATAATATAATTGCACTTTCTTTTTTCTCTGTTTGTTTTTGGTTTTAATGCTGTTAGTTTTTACAATGTGATGTTAATAAAATACATTTTAACAGTTAAACTTAAAGCCTAGTTTCTTAACATTTTGTTGGGTTGATTAGGGACAGGTGGGGCTCGGAACCCTTTCCTACCTCAGAAGTGGGGAATAAAAGTATCACAATGTATTTCTAATACAGGAACGGCAAATTAGCATGTTACCATTTACAAAAGAAAATTATTCAATAAATAAATAAATTAATAAATATGGCGCGAGTGTAACCCCCCCAATGGTAGACCCAAAGTTACGCCCTTGCTCTCCACACACTCCCCGAGCACATTCGCATTCACCGCTCAATCGCGAGTGACTGTTAGTACTATTAGTTACTACAGCTGAGCCTACAGTTTTCTAGCTAGCTATGCCTTCGACACGGACATGCATGGGCTACTACCTGGATGCGATCATGTACAAAACAGATCGGTATCTTCATTTAAATTCCCCTAAAAACGATCACATCAAGAAGAGGTTTTTAGAGAGCCTATACCTTGATGAAGTTCTGAGGATCACCGACACCAACACCCGCCTCTGTAGTGATCATTTTACACTGGATAATTTTATAAACTTTCCTCAGAGACAACCATAGAGAGACAACTTGGATTCACTGATAATCCGCTGTTACTGGTGAACGGGGCCGAAACGACGATCTCCCGCCTCAGTGTTCATCCTCCCGTCTCCAAAAGCTAAGCTAATCAGCTAACGGTAATATCACCGTCAACAGCTTTCCTGTGAGTGGGCGTGGTTTCAGCGCAGCCAGCCGACACGCCCCCAGCGTTTGAGAGCAGAAAATCTGCTCATTTTTTCATGATTTTGATAGCTTATTTTATGCACTTCCCGACTTTTTTTATCATTCAAATTTGGCTGGGTGGCTAATAACACATTTTTCTGTGGTATGACAGACTCAGAACACATACTTAAATTTGACTTTACAGGGACTTTAAAAACTCACACTGGGTGGTCAGCTAGAATATTTTAAAGTTGCGTGTGAAAGGTTAAACAGAGGCATCTCAAGGCTTTGTGTCTGTGAACAGATTTATATTGTACCATTACACAACCTTTTATTCATACACAATGAACTGAAATCAAGTGAGAACACAAAAGCATTCATGCACAAGGAATGAGTACTTAGAGCAAAGTGACTCTACTTCCTGTTCCTGTCTGCCTTGCATTTTGGCCAAAGCAGAATTGTCGCTGAAACTCTATCATCTTCAGTACAGATTCTTAATATTTGAAATTTAAGTTGTAATTTATGACTAAAATTTTAATTACTGACATTTCAGAACTTTTGACTTTTGTCTGTTTAATACAGTAAAGCTACTTTAATGCAATCTATATTGTATTAAAAGCTATACAATAAATGCATGTATGAGAAATACATTAAGTATATCTTATTTCAAAAAATGTGAACAAGCACAATTTTGATCAAACACACCTGACTCAGTTTGTCCAGAAATGGCCTCAGTTTGGTCCCCACAACACCTCCCATGGCCTTCATCAGGATGCAATAAGTCTTGATGTGCATTGGTCAAGTCTGAACATGAATCTCTGCCCCAGATTGATTCTCCTGAATTCCTCCTTGATCTAATGTGACAAAATGATTCAAGAGTACAACAGCAGAAATTTGGTTAAATAGACTGATGCAGGGAGCAAGGGTTAATTATGTACAAGGACTGTAGATATCAACAGTGGAGTGAACAATCCAGCACTTTCTTTTGTAATGTGCAAATCCAAAAGAGAAACACTAATTTGGCAATTGAATTTTAACTTTGAGTTTAGTACATTTCAAGTTTATTTATTTTTTCATGTGCTAAATCAGTTACTGTTGTCAATATTAATATTGCCCGTGATTGCCACACACACGACCTCTACAATCAACTTAGTGCAGCCGCAGGATGCTTTTAGAAACGCAGCCCTGCTTATTTTGAGACCTCATTTATGCACGATTTAGTGCGATTGAAAAAAAAAATAGCTTTATGTGTAGACGTTCCATCCTGAGCAATATTCAGCAAGAGCATTCAAACTTTTCCATATAGTCAACAGTATAACGTTACTTCAGCAGGAGAGCGGTTGACATTAAATTGTTCATTTAAGGCCCAATTTTAGCTAGCAGTTAAAATGGTAAAGATTGTCTACTAATTTCTACTTAGTTTGACATTTTTACACGAAAAACCGTGCTTTGTGAATCTATAAAACTACTGAAAACTTTTCCGATTAAATATAAATAATGTAGGAAGTGAAAAGGGGTTAACGTGGATAACCCACACGCGTTGCACTATGAGGCCATGTTATAGACAAGTTTCCTGAGTGAAATGCGCGGGCCGCCATTAGCCTTTCACTCTGCCAACGACTTCCGGCCG
>NW_024121114.1:1425428-1471113 GCF_016745375.1 Pimephales promelas
CCCGGGAAACTTGTCTATAAGATGAGCATTAATGTTTATTGAGTCAAATAAACAAGAATCATCAATCAAAACCCACACAGACCCATGTTTTATTAAATGAAGAGTTCAGATTTTATGCAATCTCCGGTCACGTTTCATTTTTCGTTCAAGTCTGGCCTTTTTTTGCGAGGAGGATGCATTCTCCTGTGACTCGGCATATGGTCCGCCATTACAAATAATAGAGCAAAAGAGCAATCAGCAATCATAGGAATGCAATGCAGCCGTTTAAACTTGCAGGGAATGCGCCTCTCAATGTGACGTGACGATGGCTCTGAGTCTGAACGAAAACGCGTTGTGGAAACGCGTTTGGCTGGTGGTACTTTTTGACCCTCTCTGCTATTATAGTTTTTCAAGATGGCGGAACGGACATGGAAGCCTCCGTGAACCTGCCCGTCCCATGTACATAAAGATAATAAATTCTTCATTTACGAGGATAAGTCAGATAATTTGCAGAGGTATTTGTACACCATTGAGGACATATTTATGAATAAAAATATTGATTTCAGATAATAAAATACCTAAAAATCTACACAGAGTCCCTTTAAGTAAAAATTATGACTGTAAATTGGTCCCTAGACCCTATAGTTTTACTATAGTTTTAGTTTTACAAACTTTCAACCATTGTCTTTATCTCAATTACTTGAATTAATTACTCGGATGAAATCCACATTGTGTCAATCAGATGTATTGCCTGGACGTCTGTTTAGAGAGGTTTTAGACACAATCTGCCCCATCCTCTTATCTATAATAAATAGCTCCTTAATAAATGGTGTTTTTCCAGAAAGTTTTAAACATGCTATTGTACAGCCCCTATTGAAAGGACATCACCTCGACCAGACTGCGCACAACAGCTACCGGCCTATCTCTAAACTCCCTTTCATTTCAAAGATTCTGGAAAAAGCTGCACTGTTACAGTTTACCTCACACCTGGATACTTTTAAAATTCTAGACCCATTTCAATCTGGTTTTAGAGTGCTGCATAGCACTGAGTCAGCATTGCTAAAGGTCACAAATGACATTCTATTGTCCACTGATTCTGGGTGTTCTGTTGTCCTGATACTTTTGGATTTGAGTGCCGCATTTGACACCATTGACCATGATATTCTTCTAAGACGACTGCAGGATGTTGTTGGAGTCGCCTCATACTTAAAAGGAAGGACCTTGTCTAAATATCGGGTCAAATATCGGGTAAATATCGGGTCATTCACTTCTCCATCTGTGCCGATCCATTGTGGCGTTCCACAGGGATCCATTCTTGGCCCTCTTTTGTTCTCTCTCTACCTGCTACCTTTAGGCTCAATATTCAAGAAATATAACGTAAATTATCACTGTTATGCTGTTGACCTCCAACTATATCTCCCAATCAAACCAGACGATGACTTGTCATTAGATAACCTGTTCGCATGCCTCAAGGAAGTCAAGACCTGGATGACAAAAAACTCACTGCAACTGAATGAAAATAAAACTGAAGTGCTTCTACTGGGTCCTGCTGATAACAACAACTCCATAAAAACACAGCTTGGCCCTTTAAGTAACAACCTGCACAATCATGCAAAAAACCTTGGAGTCCGTTTTGATCCCCTTCTCCAATTCGATAAACATGTAAATGCAGTTGTAAAGAGTAGCTACTTTCAACTCCGTTCAATAGCAAAAGTGAAAAACTTTCTCTCTAGTAAAGACCTTGAAATTGTGATTCATGCACTAATATCGTCTCGATTGGACTATTGTAATTCTCTGTACGTTGGCCTACCTCAGACTACACTGTCTAGGTTACAGATGGTTCAAAACTCAGCAGCCAGATTGTTAACAGGAACTAAGAAAAGGGATCATATCTCGCCTGTTCTTTCCTCATTGCATTGGCTACCAATAAAATTTAGAGTAGACTTTAAGATCCTCCTTTTTGCATATAAGGCTCTACATAACTCGGCCCCAGATTATGATCTTATTAGACCATATACAGCTTCTAGGTCACTAAGATCTTGTGATCTGTCACTTTTATCTGTCCCTTTCTCTCGGTGTAAATCAAGAGGTGATAGAGCTTTCTCTGTTGTTGCGCCAAAGCTCTGGAACAGTTTACCTTTAACCATCAGGATCTCTCCATCCTTGGCTGCTTTTAAATCCAGTTTAAAAACCTATTTTTACTCTCTTGCGTTCGAATAAGGTCATATATTTATTTTTAAATTAGTCAGTGTTCTACAGGTTGTATATGTCGATACACCAAAGGTTTTGCTACTTGTTTTTATCTCTTTTTACTTTATTTATTTTATTTTATTTGAACTATTTTATTGTACTGGAAAGCACTTTGGATCAACTACGGTTGTGTTAAACTTGTGCTCTATAAATAAAGTTTGACTTGACTTGACTATGATGTTTAATTTAATATAGATTACTACACCAAAAAGTTCGTTTTTACAGTGTAGCAGTGTAGCACATGCACCTTGGGTTCACTGGCATCAGAATGAACCCCGAACTCCTCCCAACGCAAACATTTTATACAGTATTACATCCGTTTTCCCCCTCAGCATGTAAATGAAGCTTTCTCTTAAATGTAAATCAAGACAAACAGATTCGTCTTCTCTACAAGTGGTGCCTCCGTGTCTGTCTTTGTTATTCCAAACTCTGTCTTTAAATGTAAATCGAAGAGAACGATTCAAGTGTTAGAGTGATATGGTCAAATGTTTAAAGGTGATAATATCTCTTTTAGAAACTCCCTAATCAAGATGGTTCTTGAATACCCACTGTCTTTCCCACTCTATAGGTGATAAACATGACTCTGTGATATGTTTAAGATTGTAAAGAATTGATTCTATGATAAATAAGATCTTTTAAGTGAAGGAACATTTCAACATATCTATATTGGAGTGGAAGTTGGATCGGAGCAGACTATAATATCTTACAATCCCCCCTTTGATGCTAATGGCCACAAGTAGCATCACATCCACTCCCTTTTCCTAAATAACACCTCCCTTTCCTGGTGGGCAGGTGCCCAGTGGCGGTGCCACCCTGGCTTAGGTTGTCCCCTATGGCCATCGAAGAATCTTACCCGTCATAGGAATGACACCTCATGCACACTGGTTACAGCTCTACTTCACTTGAGCAGACTTATCATAGTTTGTGTTAAATTTTTTTTTTTTTTTTTTAAATATTTGGGTTTGAGAGAGGTAATCAAGAACCATCACATCCAACAGGAACGTCCGATATTGATCATAGAATTATCTTCAACCTGACGTTTCAACATGGAACACATACAACATAACATAACACACTGACCAATAATAAGAATGATACAACACAAACAGCAGTTCAAAGGTAACATCTCAAAGTAAACCAGAATAGGCAATAGCCAAGTCTCCATTATGCATTTGTTTTTGTCAACACCTCGTTGTATTATTTTTCTTCCCACAATGTGTATTAGTGATGTTAGCATTTTTTCTAGTTTTGATAACTCAAACAATCAACAATCAATAGACAATATTGTGTGTGTGTGTGTGTGGTTTTTCATTTTCTCAGTGTGGACCATCCACATGTCTGCATCCACATGACAACAATATATCTAATGCAAATGAGTATGCATATACTTGTCTCTTCATGTTCAGTCTTTGTGTCTTTGTGCATTTCTTAGAGTGGGTATGTCCTCTGCACACTTGTTTTCCATCTATGTGCAAAGACTGCTGTCTATAGTCTCTGAAATGGTTTGATCTCTTCTCGTTTCTTTTCTCATTGTTCTTTTATTCTTTTTCACATGGACCATAAGTTCTTCTAGAAGACGCAGTCATTTGTGTGTTCGAGTCTGTGCCTCTTCATCTGTTCCATCCATCCCATGGTGAGTCTAGGGGTTTCTAGGTCTTTTAGGCCTGGAGATTTGGATCTTGCAGGTCTGGAAATCTCTGTATTCTGTTCTTTTTCTTGAGAGAATCCCCTGGCTCCACTGGTTCTACTTCTTTCTCGTCCTTCAAACGACCGTCATCTTTCTCCAGGAGGTTACACGTTTCAGGCAAACATCTCGATGATCTCAAAACAGAAAACATCGGTAATTTTTAAAAAATATATATTTCTAAACATAATGCCATTAAAACGTTTGTTATAAATTACAACTACATAGCAATGCTAATAAAACATGTTTCATTAATCATAAAGAATCACCCCCTTTTGATAGTAAACCCTTTTCTAAAACGTGTTACTAATTGTACTAATCATAAACCTAATTGTAATTTGCATCAGCATCTGCTTGTGACTGAGCTACAGTCCTGTTGCTCATGCGGTGATACGTTGGACAAGGTGTGAATCGCTTCTTTATTTCCTTTCAACATTGCCAACTGGGCTTCTAAATTGCCTATTTTCTTAACCCTCAGGTGCTCTTCGTTTCGGAGTCACTCTTGTTATCTTCCCGGTCAAAAGTGACCGGACACCTAAAAATGAAACTTTCTCCATCCCAGTAAAACCAATGCAATTTATTTTTGTTCTATAATATTTATTCTTTTTAATTTAGTATTTTGAGACAATTTAATTGAATTTATTAATATTTATGCAATATTTATGGTTTATTTTTGCCATGGAAAAAAAAATATTTTTTTATATATATATTATTTTTTTCAAAAAAAAATATTAATGCAGTATTTTAGTTTAATATAGAGTCTAGGCCTTCAGAAAAAAAAAATGTTCTGAAGAAAATTAGCACCATCTGGTTACAGTATAGAGAAAAAGCATAGAATCATGGTGTAACCACTAGATGGCATGTGCTCTCTATGGAGAGCCATGTGAATTCCCCAGCTGTTTATGAACACATTTGTTTTTTTGTTTTTTTTTGGATTTGTATATATAGTTGAAACAATCTCAAAAACTATTTCTTATTAAAAAAAATGACAAAAATGACAAATATTCACAATTTTTTTTCTTTTTACAATTTCCCATTCATTTCCTATGGGGTCATTTTTGACCAAAGACCACAAGCGTGACTATTTTTTTTTTAAAACAACTTAGCATGCTCAGATCATGACCTCAATTTTTGTATGTGTTCACATACATAATGTCATAAAGATCACCAAGTTTCGTAACATTGCGATGAAGCTGTGATTTTTAAAAATTCAAAACATACTTTTTGTAATCAAAATGTATTGGTGAGTATGTGTATAAAAGTGTGTTTGTATGTGTGTGTGTGTGTGTGTGTGTGTGTGTGTTGGTGGGTGTGTCTGTTTTGCACTCTAGATGTTGAGTGTCACCCCTTTCCTGCGGTGTACTTTTTTTTTTAGAATTGTGGCTGATTTGTAGATTGTACATACAAAAATTTAGAGAATTTTTTTTTGTCAATTTCCCATTCATTTCCTATGGGTCGTCATTTTTGACAGAAGAGCAAAAATGTGACTCATTTTTTTACGACCACTTAAATTACTGGAATCATGACCTCAATTTTTTTGTGTGTTCACATACCCAATGCCATAAAAGTCACCAAGTTTCGTAATTTTCTGAAGAAGCTGTGATTTTTAAATATTCAAAACAGATTTCTTTAATCACAATTTATTTGTGTTTACGGAACCAGCGAAGAGGAGGGCTCAGGCTGGACGGTCTCTGGCTGGATGGGGCTGGGCGGAACCAGCGATGAAGAGGGCTCGGCCGTTGGAGTGGGGCTGGTGCCACATGACACCAGCACCCACTCCATATAGGCCGCGAAGTCCTACAGAGGACCCTCCCCGGACAACTGCTCTCTGGTGGCGGTGTTGAGGCCGGCATACAGAAAGCTGCAGAGGCAGTCGTCCGGGAAGGTTGTGGCGGAAGCGAGGTGGAGGAAATCCGCCAGATGATCCTCCAGAGACCGGTCCATTTGCTCTAAACAGAGCAATTGGACCCCTATGAAAGGGTCCATTTTTCCTTTTTTTCTTTTGCGGTCGGTCGATCTGTCACGGGGTGTGGTGGAAGCAGAAGGAGCAGGATGAGTCCAAATACAAGTAAAGATGATTTTTAATTCCACAGCCAAGGTACAGGGAACAGGCGCAAACACCGGGTAACATCAAACATCAACCGACAAAGACTAAATGGAACAGAGGGAACTAAATACATGGAAGAATCAAACATAATGAGGTGCAAACAGGTGAAACAGATGAAACAGGACGCTGAACGGGAGGCTGATGAGGGAGTGAGTTCAGGTGTGCAGACGAGAGGATCATGGGAAGTGTAGTGCAGGAGACGCAGACAGGATGGTGCAGACGCAGACTGTGACACCTTCAGGTTCAAAAACGCATTTTTTTTTTCATGAAACACAAAGGTATAGTTATTTTTTTATTATGTAACAATTAATCAAACAACAAACA
Organism: Pimephales promelas; assembly: GCF_016745375.1. The sequence continues at coordinate 1,431,773 of NW_024121114.1, forward strand.
CAGCATTACAGGTCATGATTCTGGAGTCAATTATAATATTGAATTCCCTTATATGGCTCTCAGGCTCCTTAGGCTTGAAACGCTGTACTCTCCTCCTGCCTTGGTTGTCTGGACAGCTGCGTAAAACTCCTGCAGGGTCTCATTCAGAGCAGCGCGGTGTAATTTTCAAAGCTGGAGTCCATTTCTTTTTGAACAATAAAGTCTCTGAGTCTATTTACTGCCCATTTCATATTTTTTTTGTGTTGATATCATATTTTCCGTCTTCTATTTGATTCAATTCTTCCGGTGTTCTCTTTGTGTCGTTTCTCTGTTTTATTTACATTTTTTCTTTCTTCAGCAGCATTCCAGTCGTCAAAGTTGTCATATTCTCCATAAATGTTAAAAGAAATAATGAAGTCGCTCATTGTTGTATAGGTTATGTAATATCTAACGTTAGATGTTTGTTTTGATAGATCTTTGTTTTGAAATTGTTAACGGAGACTTTGACTGCCTGTTGCTATGGTTACTCACAGCTGTTGTAGGCAGCGCATTCATTTATTAACTTCGAATGGTAAACAGGCAGTTTCACCAGAACAACTTTACTAGGTGTCCTCTATCACTTTTTAACGGACACCCTGCAGCCAATCAGAATCGAGTATTCACCCAGACCATGGTATAATGTAAAACAATGCGTATGCTGTGAGGGGAAAAAAACTAGGCTACTTCACATTTGTATGTGGATAGCCTACTTAACGCAGTATTAAGTTCCTTACATTCCCCCACTGGTTATTTTGAAAATTAAAGTAACAAAATGTAGGTCTATTGTCACAATATTAACAAACTGTTGCTAACAGCTGTGTCCCATATCAAAGTGCGCATCTGAAGCGCTCTGACCGGTCTACGGAGAATTGTTCTTGTCGCCTAGCAACTGTGACCGACAGCTGCCGATGACGAGCGGGAGTAACATTACGTTTGCACTAAACTAAAGACTTTTTATATTCAACTGGTTTTAAATATTTAAATAGGGTTGACAAGCTGTATAAATATATTCACCATGGTCTATTTCTGTACACAATAAAAAGAATACACTAGCCTACAAAATCGCATCAAAGTATGATATAAATCTTCATATTTCATTACATTACCCAATACTTGATACAAGTTAACAGTAAGTTAACACCCAATACAGTTTAAAGTGTAATCTGGCCATTCAGGACACAGCCCCTGAATAGGTAGCTATAATGCAGTAAACCAGCTCTGGCCAACTCTTGGCTAAACCGAAAATACATGACTTGGTGGCGTCGGGGCTGAAATATCCTCCAATGCAGTGGCGTAGCCACGAGCCACAGATTTCTGATTGCTTAAAAAAAAAAATAGGAGGCCAAATATTTTTTTAGTGATTATGTGAACTGCACAAACCAAAGTATTAGCTACCCATCGAAGGAAGAAGGATTTCCCCTTAGTCTCCACAGTACATAAAATATTCATTTTATTTTATTTGTCATGTTTCGTGTTCCTGTTATGAGGAAAAAACAATGTTACGTAGGCTGACCAACTGTTCTGTTTTCCCAGGACATGTCCTGTTTTCATATAACAATATAACAATTTTCTATACATACAGAGGAGGCATAACCTACTTTAAATGTATTGAAATTAATAAGGTATCTTTGAGTAAACTTCGAGTATCATTTGAGTTGGCCCATGTGTTTGCTGGGCCGAGTGTCCTGGTTTTTGGTAATCAAAATATGGTCACCCTAATGTTACGGACGTGTTCTCCGTTACAGACATGATCGCTCTGAAAGCGGCACTAAAAGATACTTTAAAACTTTCACAGAAACATCAAACAGAAAGCAAAAAAACAAATTGGATACCTAACGTAACCTTGGTTCTCTCTAGATGAGGGAACAAGTATTGCGTAAGTTTAGCTTATGCTATGCGAAAGATTCATCTTTTCGAGATATTATAGAGAGAACCAAGGTTCTCTTTCGTCCTGGGAACTCCGACGTGTAGTCGGGGAGTTTGGGGAGTTCGGGGGAGTCGGGGAGTTCCCTGACGAATTGGGATCACGCTAGGGAGCCTTATTACCTCTGATAGAATTAAAAACGAGTCAATAAAAATTGGCATGCAATCTTTGCATTCCGCGAGCCGCCTACTAGCGCGAATATTAAAGCGGAAGTAAAATATTGCATAGACGCTTTTTACTTCGGAGCCTCTCAGTACTGTCTGTGTGCTGCTGTTCCTTACCTTTTGAAGAGAAACGAGCTGGAGAAAAAAGACTCTTTGACAGCTGCTGGTGTGACGGCGCTTGTGTGATCAACGTGACTGAGAGCAGCACAAGGGCTTGCAGTTTCACCCGGAAGTGTCTGCCGCGCTGATCCCTCGGTGCTTTGGTGCTTCAAAGTGCTTCTTCTTCTTTTTTTATTTTATTTTCCTTCTAAAAGAGCTCCACGATGCGTCCGCATCCTTTTCAGGATGTCGACTCGCCCATGCGTTTCTGGATGCGGTCGACTTCTCCCTCAGGCTGATGGCCACAAACGTCTAGGATGTCTACAAATGTCTAGGCTTAGCGCACGTTTGTGGATGAGTCATGCTCTCATTGCGGGAATATGACTCTCGCATTGCTACGTTCGAGACTGAGAACCCTTAAAGGGGCAGTCCCTTCAGATAATCTCCCATCTAGTTTGTCTGCTGGTTCAGTTTGGCAGACAGCTACTTCGGTGATTCCTGTTGGTGAGCGAATGAGGATTACTGTGAGAAACTCTAGCTGCACGCTGCCATCGGCGCTTCCGGTGGAGAGGCCGGGGCCCCCACGGGCGGTTCCGGTTGTCTCCTTCGGCGCGCCACCTGTGGATCAGATGTCTATCGCGGCATCGGAGGAAGAGCGGTCCTCTAGCGATGACTTGGCGGCACTGCCACCTTCGGGTGTAGTAGCGTCAGTTGAGTCAGATCCGGAAATGGCCGCTATGCTCGAGCGGGCGGCTGCGAATGTCGGGCTTGTGTGGAACCCTCCGCCGGGTCCCGAACGTCTAGATGATTGGTGTCTTGGGGCGGGTCATGCTGTTGCCCCACGACCTGCTCCAGTCCCTTTCTTTCCCAAGATGCATGAGGAGCTGAGGAAGTCTTGGTCGGCGCCCCCAGCGTTCAGGCGGAGGCAATCTCGCTCCTCCTTCCTCACCACTCTGGACAGCGGGGCGGCACACGGGTACGAGGGAATCCCCCCGGTGGAGCGGTCTATCGCGACGCAACTGTGTCCGAGGACCGCTTCCGCTTGGCGGGGTGCCCCTTCACTCCCCTCCTGCGCCTGTGGGTTTTCCTCTGGGCTAACCAGGAATGCCTACAGTGCGTGTGGAGACGCCGCTTTCGCCCTGCATGCCATGGCGCTTTTGTAAGTACGTCAAGCGAAGGCGCTCCATGGCGTGCAGGCGGGTGGTCCTGACCCGGCTCTGCTGCAGGAGCTGCGTGTGGTAACGGACTTCCCCGTCGCAGAGGCCGTCCTCCGGCACCAGCTCCCCCTCCAGCGCAGCAATCCAACTCTGGAGGCCGGAAGTCTGGTTGTAGGTTGATGGCCCAGCCCGCTCAGACGCCCCGGCCCCTTCCCTTAAGAGGAAGGGTGGGAAGCTTTCCTGACTCGGGCGATCTGAGGGAGGTCCAGGAATCTGCTCTACAGGGGGGTGCCTCTGCATGCCTCCTTCCCCCAGGGGAGGGCCGGGCAGAAAATCTTTTTGGCTGTTCCGCCGTTGAACACCTTGTCAGAGGTACCAAAAATATCTATAGTAGAGCATTTTCCTCCTTCTTCAGGTCATCTTTGGTCAAGACTGGTGGGCACACAGTCTCCTCCACCCAAGAGGGCCCGATTGGCAGTGGATGCTGTTTCCGAGCAGCATTGCTCTTGTTCCCCTCTTCCCAGTCTGCAGATAGCAGTGCTTCCTCGGTTGCGTCGCTCCTGTCGGCGGCTGGGCCCGGTGGGGCAGAGACCAGCTCACGAGGAGGCAGGGCCTCGTGCTGCGTCTCTTCCCCTCCCCTCGCCACGGGGCGGCCTGCAGCAGAAAGCCTATGGGCTCTCTCTGCCTTCTGCCCCCCAGTGGAAGCAGGTTCCTGGTGAACTTCACGCCCAGACCCCGCCCCCCCAGCTGCCCTTCCGCGGGTATGCTGGTTGTTCGGGTGGGCTCGTTGGGTCGGTACCTGGAAGCCTGGCTAGCGCTTCCGGGTCCGTCCCAATGGCTCATCCGCACCATTCAGTTCAGCTATGCAATTCAGTTTGCACGCCGGCCTCCCAGGTTCAGGGAAGTTCACTTCACCCGTGTGCGGTCAGTGGATGCCACTGTCCTGCAGAAAGAGATTGATGTCCTGCTGGCGAAGGACGCGATCGAGCCGGTCCCTCCTGCCGATATGAGGTCCGGGTTCAAACAGCCCCTAGTTCATTGTACCCAAGAAAGGCGGTGGATTACGGCCAATCCTGGACCTGCGAGTTTTGAATCGGGCCCTGCAAAAACTCCCGTTCAAGATGCTCATGCAGAAGCGCACTTTCGAATGCATTTGTCCCCAGGATTGGTTTGCAGCGATCGACCTGATGGACGCGTACTTTCACGTCTCGATTCTTCCTTGACACAGACCAATTCCCATGAGAGAACAAGGCGTTCGCATTCTCAACTATCTCGACGTGTCGCCATGTTGCTGTACCTTTGCGGAGGGATGGACTCTGTTCGGCTCCTCAGCGAAAAGCGTCTATGCAATGTTTTACTTCCGCTTTTATATCCGCGCTATTAAGCGGCTCGCGGAATGCAAAGATTGCATGCCAATTTTTATTGGCTCGTTTTTAATTCTATCATAGGTAATAAGGCTCCCTAGCGTGATCCCAATTCGTCAGGGAACTCCCCGACAACACGTCTCTGTTCCCTGTACTCAGGGAACGAGGGTTACATACGTAACCGAGACGTTATGTTAGGTAACCGATTCGTTCTCTTACGAGAGGTTCTCTCGTATTGCATAAGTTTAGCTTACTCTATGGGAACCCTTTACCAACGCCGTGCGCGCCAGCATCCACCTCATGAGTCCCGTGAAGTTTTGGGAACCCAGATAAGTGGGAAAAACTGTATGTAAATGAGCGTGAGAGATAAGCATGTGTACATAAGCGCATGTATAGAAGCACTCACAGGCAATACAGAGCGGCACAGCCGGTCAATGTATAAGCGCACAGCACATAACCTGATACGGTGCAGCTCAACCAGAAGAGCTACATTTATATGAGTGTAGTCTGCGCATGATAATATCTGGACAGAACTGACCTCTCACTTAAACAGACAGAAGTATCGCTTGCAAGGTGGGAACTTCCAGGTTATAAAACCTGACAAAGGTGGACGGAGAGGACCAGGCCGGCGCCACACATATATCTTTAATGGAAAATCAGCTGGACCATGTCCACGAAGAGGCCACGCCTCTAGTGGAGTGAGCCCTGATGCCCAGAGGGCACTGCAGACCTTTTGCCATGTAAGCAGCTCGATTGCGTCTATAATCCACCTAGACAGGCATTGTTTTGAGGCGGTGAGACCTTTGGTCCAACAGCTCTTGAAGGAAACTAAGCAGCTGTGGGACCCTGCACCTTCATGGGTCCAGGTTTTTGTCAGTACACTATTTAGAGAACACAGACCATTTAGACACGTAGAGTCCCCTGGTAGAAGGAGCTCTAGACTGTGTGATTGTGTTCAGCACTGCATCTGGCAGGGCAATGTGTATTTGTTGATTAACCACACGTGCAGAGACAAACGCTCTGGATGGGGATGTCAAATCGAGCCGCGAGCTTGAGAGAGGAGGTCTGCTCTCAACGGGATCGGACACGGGGCTGTTTGTGACAGCCGAGTTAGCTCTGGGAACCAACTCTGGTTCTCCCATCGTGGGGCTGAGAGGAGCACTGAATGGTGTGTTTCCCTGATTCTCTTGATCACCAGTGGCAACAGAGATATTGGAGGGAAGGTGCGTGATATTGGAGCGTGTCCTCGTTCTTTGAAAAGAACTGTGGGCAGTGAGCATTGTCTTGCGAAGCAAAGAGGTCGACTTCCACTTTGCCGAAAAGGTGCCATATTAACTGGACTGTTTGGGGGTCCGGGAACCATTCTCCTGGGGGAACGATGTTCCTGGACAGTCTGTCTGGGCTGTCGTTGAGGTGACCCGCCACATGCGCAGCTCTCAGCGAGCGCAGATTTTGCTCAGACCAAATGAGGAGGCGTTCTGCCAGATTGCAGAGATTCCTCGATCTGATACCGCCCTGGCGATTCACGTAGGACACTACAGACTTGTTGTCAGAGCGGACAACAGCGACATGGTAGTCCTGTATGAATGAGATAAAGTCTGCCCTCGAGGAGAGCGCCCCAAATCGAGTTGGACGCATCCATCGAAATGACCTTCTGGAATGAGACAGCCCCCATAATCACTCCCCGCTGGTACCAGTCGGCCGCTAACCAGGGCTGCAGAGCAGTAACACAGCTCTTAGTCACTCTGATTCGCTTGCGACCTGACCTCCAAGTCCGGTGTGACACGCGCAGCGTCAATTTCATCTTAGCTGACAAAGAAAACACTTGTTTATTAATAAACAAATAACACATCTCCTTGCTATATTTTACAAATTCATAATCATTACTTTTGTCGGTTATTTGTGACAGCTTTTAGGTGCTTTATTGGCAGCGCCACCCTTACATGTTACATGAGTCGCCAGCGCATCACCACACCCACCAGAATAGGCCTGTATATAAAATTTTGGCTGTATTGGTTAATGTCAAGGTGTCATAACAAAAACATCCCAAACAATGTCATATTTGCATTAAAAATGTCATAATTGAGCGAATGACACTTAATGACAGTTGTCATAAACATGCATAAAATGAGCAGTGGCAAATTATGTTATAGAACGGATATGTAAACGGACACTTAATAAACTTTCTTCTTTTTAAAAAAAAAATAAACAGATAGTAAACTTACATTTTAAAATGCAGCAATTGCTGCTGTTTTGCACAATGTCACTTTGGCAATGTCCCGAACGACTTTAATGCGACTGGTTTATTTTTGCCGCGGCAGGCATTTTGGTATGCTTAGGAATTACGGTATGCTATTTTTGTAAAAGTTAATATGAATGTTTAGGGTCTAAATGAAAACTTTGTAATATACTTTTATTAAAAATTCTCATTAGTATTTTAAGAAAACACCATTTTACCTGGTCAAAATCAGCTCTTGTTTTCAGCAAGCTGTTTGAGTGTCATATGCCTTATAAACCCTGCCCCTCTGTTCTGCGGGCGTGAACGCACGTGGAGTGTTGCCTTGACAACAGTTGAAGATTTTGGAGAGAGAATGACAGCGCGAGTCTCTGAGGACACATCGGTGCAACTGTACCAGTTTGAACTGGAGTAACTGTTCACCAGAACAAGATGACGGCCTCAAAGAAGTTCGACAATTAAGGCTTGAGGAATGGTTGGTTAACGTAATGTTACTTTGATCAATCTGGCAGGGTAACGTTAGAGTAGTGAAATAAGAACGCTGTGTTTACTGTTCATTGACAGATTGACGTTACAGTAATGGTCATGAAAAACCTTTTCCCTGCGATTTGCAAAGATTAATAAAGATTAATAAAACTTTAGGTGCAGAGGGAACATAAACAGTTGGTACTGATTATTTTTTCAGGAGCAGCTTCTTAGCAAATCCAGCTTTATACTGATCCTCGTTTATAAAGCAGTCTGGTGAGAAATGATTCGCGCAAACAAGAAAGTATTGACGTTGATCGTGGGGAATATTCCCATCGTAAACAAAACTCAGCCACTGCGTCTTCAATGGTTCAAATTTAGGAACATCAGAATGATTTCTGTGTTTATATTGCACCCAAGAACAGCACAACACAATCGCTTAGACACCATTCTGCTCCAGTGTATCAACAATGACGGTCTATAGACGAATCCGGCGAAACTACCGGAAGTAAGCGGGGCGCCATTACTGAGCTGTTGCTGGGTAGCGTTGCGCCATTGCCTCCTATTGTTTTAGTTGCAACTTGCGTCCACTGGAATAAACAGCCCGCGATTTACGACTGTCACTAACGTTACAACGTTATCCCTTGTATAATGTCGAGTGGGTAAACAGTTTCCGTTATAAATTGTTTCAATGGTGGCAGTAAAATTTAAATTTTGAAGAGAAAACACTGTGAATACCCCGGGTCGACTGACCCTGTCTGGTGCCGTACGGTTTACAGATTTCCTGGGCGAGTACAAGACGTGGACATTCGCGTATAATAACAATTATTTAATGACATAAGTAAAAAAAATATAATAAATATGTGATATAGTGATCAGCAAAATCCCCTCTCTTGCTATTTTTTCTATTCAATTAACATGCTATGGTCATTAAATGGCTTTCCTGAGCTAAATGTAACGTTATGTGACATAATTGTTTTCCTGCTGTTATATTGACCTCTTTCCATGGTTTAAAAACACTAATTGGTCGATATTATGTATACTTTCTAGCTGTAACGTTACCTTACCCTTGCCTGTTGCAATGTGAAAATGAGATAAATAATGGACACAAATGAAAAACATGAATTTGTTTATTTGATTTCATTCATTTATTTATTTATTGTTGCCAAATGGACAGATCTTTTTATAGTTTTCTCGTTAGCAAACGTTAGCCTAGCTAGCTTGCCAAGCTATTTTCATAAATAATGTTAATCTGTAAGATTGTTTGTACCTTCATCTGTGACTGGAGGCCACTGCAGTCACAGATCAAACCAACAAGTCATTTTGCCTGGCTGTAGCTGTCATCGAGGGTGCGTTCGCGTTATCACCGAGGTTTGTTTACATACCGGTGCATATGTCTATATGCCTGTGTAACAGCTCAGTAATGGCGTCGCCACAAGATGGCAGCCTACACAGAACGCTCGTCGGATTCGTCTATAGTCCATGATGACAGCTCGCTCAGGGCGGGTCTGTGTTGAAACACTGCTGTCAATCAACAACACGTGCGACCGTGTGACGTCACTGAACCACTGAACCACTCTCTCTCATTGCGGTCTTTTGATTTTGAAATAAGCTGATCTATCAAATGCAGCAGCTCATATCCGTTGCTTTCGGTGATGTGAACTCCATTCACGAGTTCACACTCACTAATGATCAGAGAAAAAGAATGGTTATGCGTATTTGGCGTGCTGTCCGGGGGGAGGGCTCCGAGCTCGGAAATTGGGCCCGAACCCAGAGTACTCCCCCCGTATCTCTGTTTAGGAAGATAATTAGGCAAGTGTGAGGAGATGGGGTGGTGGAGGGATGCTGAGAACAGTCGAGGAATAAGGGTGAGTCAACTGTGTGTTTTTATAGGCTTTAATTGTGCTGATTGAGTGAACCAGTTGATTACTGATTGCTGACAGCTGGCTGACTTGATTGTTTGATCATTAGAACGTGATCCTCCCGAAACTTGTTAATAAAACATCGATTAAATTTACATATAGCGCGATTTATATCCGTTTTACGAAAACGCATTTGTGAGCAGATTTAAGTAGAATTGTTTTGATAAATCAGATAGCTTTCTGATGTGAGAAAATGCAAGAAGTGGGCAGATGTAAACAGCCCATAATGTAAACGAATCTGACAGTCAGGCGGATCTGGAGGCTTGAGGGTGGGTCCGCCATGGACTCCTTTGCTGTGTGGGGTGCATTCAAGTTCATCGTAACGTACAGCCAATGGATGGTAGAAATAGATGTAGTGTAGGCTAATACTTGATTGTGGGTGTTTTTGGGGCTTTAATCTAAAGATAACTTTAGTAATATATCAAATAAACCCTCGGACACGGACAAGCTCTTTTTCTCACTTTATTAATTCCTTCTCTTCCGCTCTCCTCTCTCTGTACCCCCGTCATAATAAAAGTCCTTCCAACAACATCCACTTTAACACAATATACTGATGAATTAACAGTGAAATATTCAAATATAACATCAGGATTAGTCTTTTAATATAATGTGCTACATTTAAGCCTTACAGTAACAGATATAATTTAGTGCTGCTAGTATAACTGTCTTTTCAACAACTTTATTGAGAAAGAAATTGTCTTGAGGAGCAGGGAACCCAGATGGAAATTTGATTTAGATTTTTTTTTTTTAAATAAAGGCCTGCCTCTAATAAAAGCCTGCTTCAAATAAAAGCCTGGTACTTTCTGCAGTTTAGGTAAATAAAGCACGGGTATATAACGAGCGGCTGTGTGATTGCACTTCAGCTTTTTGCTTCGGAGCCAAAGCTTCATGCCACTGCTCAGAGCTAAATCTTTTCAAGCAAGCCTTCTGGAAGATCTCTCGCTTCGTGGCACGGGTGATACGGCACTTCAGCGCGAGCAGCTTTCTCTCTCTCTCTCTAAAGAGCAAAACCAAAAGCTGTTTTCACAGCTGGTAAAAAGACTGAGAGAGAACCAGCACATGTGCAGGTGCACATTCCTGCCCGTGTCCGCATCAGCTGTTCCCCTGTGTGTCTCAGTGTCTGCAAGAGCAGTTCCTAAAAGAGCTTATACAGATAGTTTGTGTCTTTTTAAAGATGACATTGTATCTGTGTGTTTCCGGATGCGGTCGTTACCTGGGATCGCAGGATGCTCACAAACGCTGTCTTGTGTGTCTGGGCTTACAACACGCACAGGCAGCGTTTGTGGATGAGTCATGTACCCATTGTGGGAAGATGACCATCTCGGAGCTGAGGTTGAGACTCTCGTTCCTGCAAAGGGGCGGAGTCCCCGTGCCGGCGCCCCGTTCCAATCCTCCTGTGAGGGTTGCTTCGGACGCTGGCACGGATGGCACGGACCTGAGGATTACAGAGAGCGCGCTTCCTTCGGGGAACCAACCCCCTAGGAACCCTCACTCCTCTCAGTCTCCGCAACCATGTGAGCTGCCAAGGGAGGGCGGTGGACCATCCACGAGGTGTGTACCAACCGTTTCCTTTGGCGCTCCCGGCGATGAACAGATGTTGATCGCGGCATCGGAGGGTGGGTCAGATGTCTCTGCGGACGACGTGTTGGAGCCGCTGCCTCATTCGGGGGTGCCAGCGGTGCCCGATGCTTTCCCCGGCCGCCGAGAGGGTCGGGCTCGTGGGGAACCCTCCACCGGGTCCCGAACCCTCGAGGCTGGATGATTGGTATCTCCCGGTGCCTTTCTTCCCGGAGGTGCATAAGGAGCTCACTGGGACGTGGATGGCACCTTTTACTGCCCGAAACCGTTCCAGTGGTTCCTCCTCCTTCACCACCATTGACAGCGGGGCAGCTAAGGGTTACGCGCGCATCCCACCGGTGGAGCGGGCCGTTGCTATGCAACTGTGCCCTAACTCCACTTGGCGCGGAGATCCGTGTCTCCCTTCCCGGGCCTGTAAGTACTCGTCGAACTTAACCGGCAAGGCTTACAAGGCCTGTGGGGAAGCTGCCTCTGCCGTGCAGGTTTTGGCCTTACTCCAGGTCCATCAGACCAAGGCACTGACGGAACTGGACGAGGGTGGTCACGACCCACTGGTGTTCCAAGAACTCCGGCGGGCGACGGACCTCACGCTTCGTGCGACGAAGGTTACCGCTCGCTCAGTGGGCCGTGCGATGTCCACCATGGTGGTCTAGGAACGCCATCTCTGGCTGTGTCTGGCTGACAAGCGGGAGACCGACTAGCTCCGGTTCCAAAACGCCCCCGTGTCCCGGACCGGCCTCTTCGGCGATGCGGTCGAGAACTTCACCCAGCAGTTCTCGGCTGTACAGTAGCAGACTGAGGCCATCAAACGCATCCTGTCTCGGCGGTCAGCTGCTGCCTCCACCCCACCACCGGCGGCTCCTCAGTCTGCTCGTCACCGGGGGCGTGCCACAGCAGCAGCCTCCGCCGAAGCGACGCCGCGGAGCCGGTCGCAGGCGGAACGCCCCGCCCATCCAGGCCCCCGCCAAGAGGGGCGGCAAAGCCAACACCAAGCGGCCCTAGGGCGGGCAACCCAGAGATGGCGGGAACTGCTCTCCAGGAGGTGATGGCCACATCACTCCCTCCGCCAGAAGAGGGCCGGGTGGAAAATCTTTTGTTTTGTTTTGTTCTGCCTTGTTGGTACCCAAATTTTCAATAAAAGAGCGGTTTCTACCATCTCTGGGTCCAAAGAGGACTCGGAGAGCAGTGGGGGGGACAAAATCCTCACCACTCTCATCCTCCACTTCTATCGCCAGCTGGCAGCAGTGTACGGGTCGAGAACGCCACCGAGCCGCCTCTCGCACCTCCTGCCCCGTGGAACCAGGTAAGCGCTTCACAGCACACTCAGACCCCGTTGGGGGCTGCCTCCCAGAGAGAGCCCCCCCAGCCAGGTCCCTGTGTTCCACTTCGCTGCCCCACTCCAGGTACGCCTACAGTCCCCTTGGTCCCGCTTGTAAGGTCTCTGAGAGCCTGGTTAGCGCTCCCCAGTCCGTCTCGCTAGCTCATCCGGACCATCAGGCTTGGCTATGCTATTCAGTTCACCCGGCGCCCCCCCCAAGTTTCGGGCCATCCACTCCACTACAGTGAGAGCAGCCGATGCCCATGTCTTACGCGTGGAGATCTCAGTCCTACTGGCGAAGGACGCGATAGAGCTGGTCCCCCCAGCCGATATGAAGTCAGGGCACTACAGTCCCTACTTCATTGTACCCAAGAAAGTTGGTGGGTTACCAACTCAACTTGGTGGGTGGTGGGTTGGTGGGTAATCTTGGACCTGCGAGTTTTGAATTGGAGCGTCCACAAGCTACCGTTCAAAATGCTCACGCACAAACGCATCTTTGAGTGCATCCGTCCCCGAGATTGGTTTTCAGCGATCGACCTGAATGACGCGTACTTTCATGTCTCGATTCTCCCTCGACACAGGCCGTTTTTGCGCTTTGCGTTCGAGTGTCGAGCATATCAGTACAAGGTCCTACCCTTCGGGCTGTCCCTGTCCCCCCGTGTCTTCACGAAAGTCGCAGAGGGGGCCCTTGTTCCCATGAGAGAACAGGGTGTTCGCATCCTCAACTATCTCAACGACTGGCTCATACTAGCACACTCTCGAGATCAGTTATGCGATCACAGGGACCTTGTACTCAGGCACATCAGCCAAGAGCAAACTCGCCCCCGTGCAGAGGATCTCTTTTCTCGGTATGGCGTTGTATTCGGTCGCACAAACAGCGCGCCTCACAGAGCAGCACGCTCAGTCGGTGCTGGACTGCTTGAAAACGTTCAAGGGCAGGATGGCGGTCCCACTGAAATTCTTTCAGAGGCTCCTTGGGCATATGGCAGCGGCAGCAGCGATAACGCCGCTCGGCTTGCTTCATATGAGACCGCTTCAGCACTGGCTTCATGGCCGAGTCCCGAGATGGGCGTGGCATCATGGCACTCACCGGGTGGCAATCACACCGGCCTGCGGTCAGACCTTCAGCCCGTGGTCAGATCCATCATTCCTTCGGGCAGGAGTCCCCTTGGAACAGGTATCCAGGCACGCTGTGGTATTCACAGATGCCTCTGCCACCGGCTGGCGTGCCACGTACAACGGGTACAATCAGGTGTGTGGACTGACCCTCATCTGCATTGGCATATCAATTGCCTCGAGTTGCTAGCAGTACACCTCGCTCTGCGCCGTCTGAAAAGGCCGCTGCAGGGCAGGGATGTGCTGGTCCGTACGGACAACACTGCGACTGTTGCGTATACAGTATCAACCGGCAAGGTGGTCTACGCTCCCGTCGCATGTCGCAACTCGCCCGCCATCTCCTCCTCCTGCTCATTATCCAGATAACTTATCTGGATACAGATCGCATTTTAATACCAGGTGTAAATGGGGTCTTAGTTACTTAAAATAAATACATAGAGCCAGCCTGACTTAGGGAATAGTCCAACATTTTTCTGGCATTTTTATAAAATAAGCTATCACAAGTAACTTAGCAGGCACGTAATTTACTACTGTTTTGTAATTTCATGGTTTACTAATTTACGTTGCATAAGTTAGTAGTTTTTTTTTGCGCTTTATTTACATTCAAGTGATATACAGGGCTTGTCAGATGTTACCAGCTCAGTAACATCTGACAGGACAGGAAAGTTAGTTCCCTTTCGAAGGGAACTCAACAATACGTCAAATGACGCAATGGGGAACGCCTCAGGCGTGACAGGTGTCTGAAATCAAATATCAACTCACAGTAATCAGGTTGACCGGCGACAGCCCGTGCATCATCAGCTTGAATGATGAGCGCGTCAATCTGGATGTATAAGAAGGGCGCCTTGAAACCGTGACAACATCTTTTCGTCTTCAGGGACTGTTTGTCTGTGTGATAGTATCAACGATTAAGCGCACAGAGACGTGGAGAAACACTTTGCACGAGTGTGCCGACTTGTGTCCAGATATTTGACACTGGAGGATTCACACGATCTGTGCGTGTTCTGCCTGAGAGAAGAGCATTCGCGGGAAGCTCTCGAGGGAGTTTTTTGCGCGAACTGAGAGTTTTCCTTTCAGAACTCTCTGCTCTCGTCTGACCCACTTCTCGAGGGAAGTGGGCGCGGCATCTGAACCCCGCGGTTCCGGTTCCCGCTCGGGCTGAGGCTCAGTGGCGGTTGAGCTCGTGGAGCTTTCAGATGGAGCTGGCAGATTATCGGGAGAGGGGCGTTAACCTCGCGGATGATCTACCAGCTGACGAGGGTGAGTTACAGATTAACGTTGAACATCTAAGAACAGAGAAAATGAGCGCTCTCTCTCTTTGGTGAATCTGTAACTGTTCTCTTCGGGCAGGGCAGGAGTTGGCTGTAATATATATATATATATATTAGGGCTGGGAATTTATTAGAAAAATTTAACTAATTAATCGCACAACTTGCTGTGATTAATCGCAATTAATCGCATTTTTTCCCAAAGCTTGTTATCAATACTTATACGTTAAAAATGATACATTTACACAATGAAGTATAGTTTAAACAGAGCATTTTATTACAATGATCTTATGAACTGTAAACGTTCTCTCCTGGGAACTAGTATGGGTAATTCCCATAAAGTGCAACATTATAAAACAAAGTGTATAAGTGTAAGTTGAATTTGATCAGAAATCCTAAATCATCTTATAAAGTAAGGCAATAAGCCAAAAGCAATTTCTTCATATCCACCAACAATATAATTAAACAAAATGTTAAAGTGTAAGTTTAAACTACCAAGATCATCAAAATGGTTAGAACTTAATCCAAAGCAAAAACTTTTTTTTTATGCCCCAAACATGTCGCACCAAACAGCCTTTGCAGAACGAATAACACAAGGAGAATGTTACATATTTTGCCAAAACATTTTGCCTACTCTTTTGCATTGAGCCAGCAACTAAGACAGACCAGTTTGTTTACATTATCAGGAGACAAGGAAGCTCTCTTCTTTTGGACAATGTGGCCTGAGAGTGAGAACAACCTCTCACAGGGCACTGTGGTTGCAGGTGTGGACAGGTATTTGCGTGCTATGCGTGCCATTAGAACATGTGCTCCTTCTCTTGATGACCACCACTGCAGTGGACACTGGTCCATGTTGATTTTGGGCTCTGATTTGTAGCGTTTCAGACATTTGTCTATAGAATCTTCATCATCTGAATCTGAATCAGATGAACAAAGCAAGAACTCAGACATCCTTGTCTTTTTTGTTGGCTGTTTTCCTGTTGTCTCTGTTGACGGTTGTTGTGCCAGCCTCTCCTCCTTTACCAGGCTGCTTATTGAGGTCCACACCTCATGCCTTTCGTCTTTAGGAAGACACTTCAAATCTTTAAACCTGGGGTCGAGAGCAGTAGCGATCTTCAGCCATTTGAGGTTGGTGCTTTCCTTCCTTTTAGCTAGGTCTGTGGTAAACACCTTCTTGAACCTCACCACATAGACTGGATCATCATCTGATGGCTCCATAACCCGGAACAAGTGGCAAAATGCTGGTAACACCACTGAACAAGAAATGTACTGCTCGCCCCCTAGGAGTTCAGTCACATTTCTGCAGAGGAAAGTACAAGATGTAATTATGTCAGTAAATTGTTTTAATTATACAGTGGCACACACAATAAGTCAGATCACACAGAGACAATTTTCAAAGGGGTACGAAACACACTAGGGCTGTCACTTTTGAGAAAAATCTAATTCGAACGAATATCAAATATTAAGCAATGTATTTGTATATCTACGGGGAAAAAAATGCACAAATGCATTAACAGTCTGGCTGTCATAATAATAACTCTCCGGCCATAGCCTGTCTAAAAAACACATGTTTGACTTAATGTTTGAAACAGCAGACTATCAACTTAATCTATATGAAGTGCCCCTATGGGTTACACTTTATTTCGATAGTCACTTTAGACATTCTACTAACTATAAGTAACTTTTCAACTACATGTCAACTAAGTGTCATTAGAGTATTAGTAGGCTGTAGTAGACTGTCAGTAGACTGTTAGGTTAGGGTTAGGTGTTAGGGTTCAGGTTAGGAGAACAAGTTGACTTCTTGTTGCTAAGTTACTTACAGTCAGTTGAATGTCTGTTGAGGGACCAATAAAATAAAGTGTTAGCAGATATTAAGCTGACAGTCTACTAATACTCTAATGATAGTTAGTTGACATGTAGTTGAAAAGTTACTTATAGTTAGTTGAATGTCTAAAGTGGACTATCGAAATAAAGTGTTACCACACTATGCATAGACAATCACAAAATTAAGCTAAGGTTACATGGAAAAAACAGAATAGGAACATAAAATAACGTGACAACTTACACAGCTAATTCATTTCTTAATATTGTTTGTTAGAAACACCAGTCCATCAACTTGATCTGGATCAAGTGCGGCTCTTTATATTGATGATGTTCTCCGCGGTGGAGAACACGCACTCTGAGTGCACAGACGTGCCTGGCACACACATATTTTAGAGCCTGCTACTGAATGAGATGGTAAACAATAAAATAAATCAAACGGTCTAATCATATATTGCAAAAAAAAAAACATGGCACTTTGAAAAAGGGATAGTTTATTTATAGTTAGTTTACGGACATTTCACGTCATGTTCGAATGCATATTCGAATATCGGATAAAAAACTGACAGCCCTAAAACACACACACATATGCACACACACACACACTCACACATATGCACGCGCACATACGCATGACAAACACAGAGAGGAAACACAGATATAGAGAGACAAACAATAGAGAGAGAAATAAACTAACCTGCAAGGTTCAAGTAGTTCTTCAACCTTTTCCAGTTTAGCAAGCTCCTGTGATGTCAACATGGCAATTTTGCTGTTCTGCTGAGACAGAGTAGTGGACAGTGGCAATCTGTTTCGCAGGATCCGCCTGACCATCTCTAAGGTAGAATTCCACCTGGTTGGGACGTCCTGTACAAGCGGTTCTTGCTTCTGTCCAAGTGCAACTTGCTGTTCTCCTAATTCCTGAGCATTTGATGGACTGTGCTTAAAGTGCCCCACAATTTTGCGACATTTGGCCAAAATACCATCTAATCCACAGTCGTGAAGAGAAACAGTTACAGTTCTTTGAACGCAGTGGGCTGTACAGGGCAGGTGTTCAAATGGTAGTAGTCTCGCAGCTGCTGTCATGTTCCGAGCACTGTCAGTCCCAAGTGTTGTTAACTTATTCTCCACATTCCAATATTTGGCAACTTCCAAAAAATGATCAGCGCATGCCTCCGCAAAGTGGCGCTCGGTGGTTTGACTCACAGTAAGGGCAAATGAACGGAAACTCCACTCCTCATCTATAAAGTGTGCTGTGACGCCTAAGTAGTTGTCATTGCTCACAGACGTCCAGTGATCTCCTGTGAGGGCGACGTTCGTTGCGTTCTCAAGCATGTCCATCCTCCGTGCCCTCTCGCTGTCATACAAATTGTGTATTCTCGACACAATCGTTCTTCTAGATGGTAGATTGTAAGAAGTGTCTCCCGATGCAATTTGAATTACTTCTCGTAGTCCCTCGTCATCTACCGTGTTAACTGGGCGGCAGTTTCTAGCTATCCATCTAGCAATAGAATCGGTTAAAGATTCAGTTACAGACTTGTTCATCGGCCCGCCACGAGGCCTACAGTAATCCAGCATGGTCGATTGGCGAGACCCTCCTGTAGCCTCGCTAGTTGCGGCAAGAACACCTGGGTGTTTTGCGTTTAAATGGTATAGTAAAGACGAATTGCTCCGGTGGTATTTAAATTCGGCTTTGCAAATTGTACACACCACCACTTTTCTGTCTGTGCCATCAGGACATTTTTTAAATGTAAACTTTCCATCTAAAACTCCACCGTTATCGCTCTCCATCATCGTGCAGTGTGATTTCGCTCAGTTAGCACACTCCTCTGTCACAACAGGAAGTTGTTTAAACGGACGCGATTGGCTTGCGTCAATTGCGTTAATTTATTTTAATGCGTTAAACATGTAAAATTAATCGCAGAGATTAACGCGTTAACTTTCCCAGCCCTAATATATATATATATATATATAGAAAAGGATGTCAGTTTGGTTGAGACCGAACCATTTCAGCCCTCCTGCCCAGTGTACGCTGAGCTGGTTGACATTATGGGGCGCGCCACAGACAGATTGCAGTTGCAGTGGAGGCGCGTCTGGGAGGAACCCGCTCATGGTATTTTGGATGGCTGGTTCCTCCCCACCCATAAGCCACCAGCCCGGATGAGCCTTCCGTTCCTTTCTGATCTCCACGCTGGGATTGAGAGGGTATGGAAGAATCCGTTCTCCTCACGTCTCTATCTGCATCAGCGGGCTAGTTTCGCTGCTGTGGAGGGAGCCGTGGAGCACGGACATGTGTCGATGCCGCCAGTGGACGAGACGTTGGTTAACTATCTCGTCTCTGGTTGGTCCTCTTCACTAAGAGCTCTGACCCTGTCATCCAAGCTGCTCAAGACATCTTCATGCTTGAATGACAGAGCGTACACGGCAGCAGGTCAGGCAGGTGCGGTTCTGCACGCCCTTGTCGTCCTCAGGCCTACCAGACTGATCTGCTGCGGGACTCCAGGCCACCAAGCAATCTGCTGTTCCGTCAGTGCTATGGTGGCCACGGAGAGACATCTGTGGGAGCTCCCACATACTGTGGTTGCCGGGATACAGGCCTCACCAGGCCTTCCTGGTTATGAGCTCCCACTGATTGTGGTCGCCAGGTTACAAGCCTCACCAGGCCTTCCTGGTTATGAGCTCCCACATGCTGTGGTCACTGGGTTACAGGCTTCACCAGGCCTTCCTGGTTATGAGCTCCCACACATTGTGGTCGCCAGGTTACAGGCCTCACCAGGCCTTCCTGGTTATGAGCTCCCACACACTGTGGTCGCCAGGTTACAGGCCTCACTAGGCCTTCCTGGTTATGAGCTCCCACATACTGTGGTCGCCAGGTTACGAGCTCCCGCATACTGTGGTCGCCAGGTTACAGGCCTCAACAGGCCTTCCTGAATTCAGAGTGAAGTACGCTGACAGCTCATAATGGGGCCGTTTACACCTGGACACTATGCGTTTTTACTGACCTGATTTATCAAAACGATTCCATTTACACCTGGTCACATAAATATGTTTTTGAAAAATGGATATAAATCCGATCTTCAAACAACGCGCTATATGCAGATTTAACAGAGTTCACATCACCGAAAGCAACAGTAATGAGCTGCATTTTATTGATCGTCAGCTAATTTCAAATCAAAGACCGCACTGAGAGAGACAGCACTGGTAAGATAATTTTGTTTCTTTACTTTTAACGAAGATGATTGTTTGTTAAGCGTCTGTGACTTACTTTCACTTTGATTTACGATAGTTTGTTTGTACGTTGGCTTTATGCTCAGCTGCGGTGCGTGTTATAGCTTCGTCATTAATATAATAGCACAGGCTGCTCTCACACGTTTTATTTCAGCATTTTTGGGAGAAGTCCAATTTACACATGCGGTTTCAAAAACCAGATGCATGTACGTGTCCAGTTTCGTTTGTAAAGCGGCCCAGACCTCCAAGTGGTTTGAGCGATCGGATTTAAATCCGTCTCGAATGCGTTTCGGAGGGCAACCTGGTCTTTTCACGATCGGATAGCAATCAGATCACAGAAACACGTGAAGTGGCCAAATGAAGCTAAACAGCCCGTTGTTTACATCATCATTTAGGATGAAAAGAGAAAAAAGCTATAAATTCACATCTGCACGTTAGTGATATAAGTAGACCTAATCCAAAATAATATTCCAATTGATTGCGGGTGAATTAGAGATGCATTAATATGTTTAAATAAATATATGAAAAACATAGGCTATGTTTGAATGATTTTAAAAGAGACTGCTCTCACTTCCCGGTAAAACAGTGACGAGCGCGCGTCATGTTTTTACTTTCGTTTTCAACAATAGGCCTATAGTGGTGCTACGTTAGTAAAGTATTTTCATACGCTTTATATACCAATGCTGCTTTCTTGCTGCAATGACCCTCTGGGCTCTTCATCTGTTGTCGTCTGCAACGCAGCCATATACTATCAAAATTAGCGCAATCACAGTAACACGTGATCAACGCGACTAGTCGACTTCAAGCTTAAAGCGTCACGGCATTGCATTAAGGTCGACTAGTCGACTAATCGACTAGTCGGTTCAACCCCTAACGCGCGGTATGGTTCAGTCCCTTCTTATGTGGGTCAGACCCCGGTCTTCCCTTGGGTCCCACTTTAGGAGGCGTCCTGTCACTTAAGTAGGCTACAGGGACGCCCTTCTCTGGCTAACTTTTGGAAGAAGTAGCCTCCACTTGGTGGAGTAAGCTCCCACAGGTTGTGGTCACCGGGCTGGGTCTCACTGACCTTCCTGAGTACGAGCTCCCACCCAATGTGGTCGCCAGGTTACAGGCCTTAACAGGCCTTCCTGGTCATGAGCTCCCACACACTGTGGTCGCCAGGTTACAGGCCTCACTAGGCCTTCCTGGTTATGAGCTCCCACATACTGTGGTCGCCAGGTTACGAGCTCCCGCATACTGTGGTCGCCAGGTTACAGGCCTCAACAGGCCTTCCTGAATTCAGAGTGAAGTACACAAACCCATACTTCACCTATTATTGTGGTAAGTCACCCAACGAGATGTCTGGTGCACTTTTTAAAATCCATTTCTTATGGTGAGGGTCACGCACAGTATGCTTCGGTCCCTTCTTATGTGGTTCAGACTCCGGTTCTTCACTTTGGGTCCCACTCTAGATGTGTCTTTATCTCAATACATTACGACAGGCACTTCCCTTGTTCAAGCTATCTCCCACAACTGGTGGTTTTAGGTCTCATTAGACCTGTTTCGAGGTAGCCCCATATTGTGGGTCTGTCAGGTTTCTAGCCTCTGGCTTTCCTGAAGGATGAGCTTCCACATGCTGTGGTCGTTGTGTTTCAGGCCGCACAATGTACGGCCTTCCTGACATGAGCCCTCATGTTTCAGAGCTCCCCACTCAGGGGGTCATCAGGCCTTAGGTCTCATTGACCTTCCTGGTTTTGATCCCTCTCTTACTTCCTCAGTGCTCAAAGCGAGCACTGGGTGGAAACTCGTGGATTGAGTGTACGATTCCCGTTGTTTTGAGGTTGAGTCACACTCTCCGGAGGATCCCATCTCTGTGATCCGAAACTTGATGGTTTCTGCCAGCTTCGCGGGCCTTCAGTTTTTGGATGCCTTTCCTAGGCAATTTCCAGAGGCTCTGTCTTGGACGGACAGGCTATGGCCAGACTGTGTGTCTTAGTACAGATCACCAGGCCAGCCTGGGGGCATTTCAGGAGGAGTGTTCTCCTGAATAGTGACTGGCTGGGGGTCCCTTTGGCCCCCTAGCCACACTCCCTAGAAAGGACCCCTTCTATTGTGAGGTTGTGGTCCTAAAGCCTTTGAGCTGGCCCCGATTTACCCACGTTATTACGTTCTGGTTTTTCTTGGTTCATTAGCTTGGGCTATGACCGGTAGGGAGTGATGTCACTGACAGCCCGATGTAACATAGGGTGAGTGGTTTCAATGTTCCTTGGAATTACTGGTTCTGACAGTTGTCACTGCCTTTTCGGCATGCACTCCCCTCAGCATGGCGGAGTGGGTATTTCGTTCCCCATTGCGTCATTCGACGTATTGTTGAGTTCCCTTCGAAAGGGAACGTCTCAGGCTACGACTGTAACCTATGTTCCCTGAGAACAGGGAACGAGACAATACGTCTCGTTGCCATGCCTCGGGGCCTGCCTGCAACAGTCCCTTCAGACGATAGGATGTTGTCACGGTTTCAAGGCGCCCTTCTTATACATCCAGATTGACGCGCTCATCATTCAAGCTGATGATGCACGGGCTGTCGCCGGTCAACCTGATTACTGTGAGTTGATATTTGATTTCAGACACCTGTCATGCCTGAGGTGTTCCCCATTGCGTCATTCGACGTATTGTCTCGTTCCCTGTTCTCAGGGAACATAGGTTACAGTCGTAACCTGAGACGTTTTTCTGAGGTGAGGAAATTTTATTTTGAAATAAGTTACGAAAATAACGTTAGAATAATGACACTGACATAGCCTGACAACATCTCATCTGACAGCAGATACTGAATCAGGTACAAAGTGTTTTTTCTCAGGACTCAGAGTGATGGGGAGTCACGTTAGCCTCTGACAGAAAAGTCAACCGGTTTTTTATGCACATCGTTCAAAATAAACGTCTCGCATCAGAAAAACAGAATTTGTTGAGACCCACTTTTGAGGAATTTGTAGGCACAATAGTCAATTTAGACAATTTTTACTTTATTTCATCAATGAAATTTCATTCAATTTCATCAGTAATCACATTACAGTTACTGATAGCAGAGGCAGTTTACAAAAAAAAAAGTGAATTTCAAAGAGCATTGTCTCACCAGCGGTACAGCAGAAGTGGCAAGGAGACGTAACATCTCCGTTCCATACTCAGGGAACGAGGGTTACATCCGTAACCGAATATCGCACTTATCCAGTATGAGGAGTGGAATGGCGAGCAAGCGAAGACACCTAAGCGGGTCCAGTACTGGCGGGAGCGAGTACGTGAGATGACACCGGCTCTATTCGCAGATTATAGAATCTTGCGAAGGTGTTTGGTGTCGCCCAGCCTGCAGCTCTGCAAATGTTTGTTAGCGAGGCGCCATGCGCTAAAGCCCAAGAGGAAGCCACACTCCGAGTGGAGTGGGCCGTCACACCAAGGGGGCATGGTCGACCTTGCTGTTGGTAAGCCAAAGCGATGGCATCCATAAACCAGTGAGACAGCCGTTGCTTTGAGAGAGCCCTTCCCTTCTGGCTCCCCCCATAACAGACAAAGAGCTGATCTGAGGTCCTGAACACCGCGTTCTGTCAACGTAGGCGCGGAGCGCACGTACTGGACAGAGCAGTGCCAAGGCTGGGTCTTCCTCCTCCAGGGGCAGCGCTTGCAGGTTCACCACCTGGTCCCGGAAGGGAGTGGTAGGAACCTTGGGCACATATCCAGGCCGGGGTCTCAAGATCACGTGAGAGTAACCTGGCCCGAACTCCAGGCACGCTTCGTCAACGGAGAATGCGTGCAGGTCCCCTACCCTCTTGATGGAGGCCAATGCAACCAGGAGTGCTGTCTACATAGGACAGGACTTAAACTATACCAATTGCAAAAACTCCAGGGGAGGCCTCTGCAGAGCACTTAGATCTACTGAGAGGTCCCAAGAGGGCACGAGGGGAGGGCGAGGCGGATTTAGCCTCCTCGCTCCCCTCAGGAACCTGATGACCAGGTCATGCTTTCCCATAGACTTACCTTTCACTGCATCATGAGACGCGGCAATGGCCGCGACGTAAACCTTAGGGGTGGAGGGCGACAGCCTACGCTCCAACCCCTCTTGCAGGAAGGAAAGCACGACACCGATCGAACATCTCCGGGGGTCTTCTCCGCGGGAAGAGCACCAGTTGACGAAGAGGTTTCACTTCAACGCGTAGAGGTGTCTCGTGGACGACGCTCTAGCGGAAGTGATGGTTGCTGCCACCGCAGGTCTGTCCCAAATCAGCTGGACCGTCTTCCGGTCTCCTGGAATGTAAACTGCACGAAGGGACCTCAGGTGCTTCTGACTCCATAACAGGAGGTGGCGTGTGAGCTGCGACAACCGACATGAGCGTAGACCACCCTGGTGGTTGATATACGCTACCGTAGCGGTATTGTCCGAACGGACAAATACGTGTTGACCTCTGAGCAGTGCTCGAAAGCGGTGCAGGGCCAGGGGTACTGTCAGCAGCTCGAGGCAATTGAGGTGCATGAGGCGCTGGGGTCCTGTCCAGGAACCCACGGCTGCATGCCCATTGCACATGGCACCCCAACCCGTGGTAGAGGCATCCGTGGAGACAACGACATGCCTGGAACTTGCAGAAGAGGGCCCGGCCCGAAAAAGCTAAGGTTCGACCACGGCAGAAGGTCTGGCGGCAAGTCACTGGAACTCTGAGCGAGCCGCGATGCCATGCCCACCTCGGGACTCGATCGCAAAGCCACAGCTGAAGCGGTCTCATATGAAGCAGTCCGGGCGCGTTGCCGCGCTGCGAATGCCACTCTTGCCCTCGAACTGTCGAAGACAAGTCAGCAGTGGGTGTGCGCGCTCGCTCGTGAGCTGCGCGGATATGGCGACCGAGTCTATCTCCATACCGAGAAAAGAGATCCTCTGCAGAGGGCAAAGTTTGCTCCTCTCCCGGTTGACCCGAAGGCCCAGACAGGCTAGGTGCCAGAGCACCAGGTCTCTGTGTTCGCAAACCTGTTCTCGAGAGTGTGCCAGAATCGGCCAATCTTCGAGATAATCCAGGATGCGAGCCCCGTGTTCGCAAAGGGGAACAAGGGCTGCCTCGACGATCTTTGTAAAGATGCGAGGTGACAGAGCTAAGCCGAATGGGAGAACCGTGTGCTGATATGCCTCTCTCTCTAGCACAACCGAAGAAACGGTCTGCTTTGTCGAGGTAAGATGGAGACATAAGTACACGTCCTTCAGGTCCATCGCTGCAAACCAATCCTGAGGCCGGACGCACTCGAAAATGCGTTTGGCCATGAGCATTTTGACCAGCAGAGCACGTTTCAAAACGCGAAGATCTAGGATCGGTCGTAACCCACCGGTCTTCCTGGGGACAATGAAGTAAGGCTGTGTAGTGAAGTTTTTCTTCTTCCACGCAACAGACCAGGAGACTCTTGAGGTATCTTTCACGCAGACGTTCTTTATTGCGTAGCTGTAGTCATCTCAAAGATAGTCTAACTAAGGGAGAATATTCCCTTACAATTTATACATTTAGAGGGGAGGAGTTTACATTGAGGGGGGAGAAACTGAAACAAAAGTAAATGTATATGATTCAACAGGCACCTCAGTTCATCAGCATAGCAGTTTTCTGTGCCTTGAGATGCTAATCTGGAGGAGTTACATTTGAGGAGGAGTCTCTTGAAACAAAGCAAATGTAAATGATTCAGCAGATTACCAGAGACGCTAATCTAATCAGTCTGACCAGGGTGGTCACACTTTTACCATTACAAAAGCAAAGCTGAATCTTGAAATTAATGGCCAGGAAGCGCATAAAGACAAAAGCTAATGTGTGACACCTGGAATGCTTGGCTTAATCTTTTTGGCCTCAAAATGGTAAACACTGTATACATTTTACAGTTGAAAATACTGTTAAACCTTAATGAAACATTTAATAAATTTGTATTCCTTCAGTCCCCCCTTTTGAGAGTATTAATAACTCTCACATTATGTACAAATTTAAACACTTAAGTAAGTTCATTCATGTAACTTGTGCTAGTTACAGGCACATACTTATGTTCTGTGTTTGCTTTTTCTGTAATTACATACTGACACAGACAACAAACATGTAATTAGGGTCCATGAAGCTCTTACGGAAAAATTAAACTTCAGTTACATCTGGTGTAATTTTTTTGCTGAAAGATCAAGACTGTTTAACCATCATGTTTGTGCACAAATGAGTCAATGCAGCCATCTTCGGCTGTGGCCTGCAAGGTTTCCAGCAAAAAGGAGGATTGTGGAGTCTTCACTTTGTGCGATGTCCTGGTGGTTACTACATCTTGATAATGTTGATGGATGACTGAAGGTTCCCGTAAGTCTTTTCTCTGCGTTGTGTATTTTTTTTTCTTCTTCTTTATTTGGTAATAGTTGGCTCGGCAGTGGGTCTCGTTGTTCTCTGGAAGTGGTGTCTTCATACGCAGTTGAAGACGTCTGTGGGTATAGGTCTCGGGACAGCCATCAAGTGGTATCTGCAGAGGAAAAAGAAAACAAGAGAGCAGTATTTCTTCAAAGACAAGGGTTGTATCCTGCTGAGTAAACACTGAGTCTGCTATTGTTCCCTCTTTCCCTATTCCTTAATTCTTGACACCTAAAGAAAAACAGTGAGGTGAGGATGGACTAAATGGATGGGGGAAACCTATGAGGGAGTCTTCACCGAAAGGGTTGGCCCCCAAAGCCTGTTGCATTTGGTTCTTCCCTTGGCTCCTCACTGGTTCGTGTCAATATCATGTCCCTGTGGGTGGCAGAACTTTGCAGAACACTTTGCAATGTGACAAATGAGACCAAGTTTTTCTTCCTTGACACAATACTGCCCGATCAACATCCCTTGATGGGGCACATGCCACTTAGGCTCTAATGGCTTGACCTGTCCTGTGACATGTGTACTTTGATCTGCGTAACCCAATCATGAGTTATTTTTCCTTCCTTCCTCTAACAAAACATCAGTCGTTTGTAGACATCATACGTGAGAATGGGTGAGGGTAGTTAAACCAATTTCCCCAATGGGAAAAGGTGACAAAATTGACGTTTGCTTCATTCATTAGTGCGGACACTGCATGTGGGCATGTACATTTACAGTCTGACCTAACACTATTAGTGATGAAAGGCCTGTGCTGTAGAATAACATATAAGGCTGTGAGTTTACTTAAAGCAGTCCCCCAAAGGAAAAGCTGAGACAGTCACTTTCCTTTTGTTCCGTTAAACAAACATAAGTTTTTTATCTCTGTTGTAAGTTACTGGGGAAATTAAGCACTCACAGTCCAAATTGTTAACACGTCAACAAGCTGCCCCACCCGTTTAAAGACGTGGGGAATGGCGGCTTCAGAGTAGCAAGCAAACTGAGAAGTAGGTCAAAAAAGTCTTCTTTAAATTTCTTTCTGCTTTTTCTACACTCTCTGCTCCAATGTCCCGGCTGACCACAGTAATAACACCTGCCCTCTCTCTTAGGACATTTACGTTTCTGTGGGTTTTCTGTGCTGACCTTAAAAGAGGCTGCTGCAATTTGTACTCTTGCCTTAACATCAAAATCTCTTTCCCAAGCAGTTAACCTGTCCAGGTTACTTCTAAGAGTTCTGTGAGACCAAGTCAGATCCAAAAATGGCAAAGCACTTCTGTAGTCAGCTATAAGGCCATCTGACCAGATGCGGACCAGCGGTCCTTTGTCATTGAGTACACTTTCAGAATCATCCACTATTCCACTGTACGTTACAGCTGACTGACAAAACCTCTCAGTATATTCATTCACAGTTTCTTCTTTCTTTTGTACACAGTTAGTAATTCTAGACCAATCTATCTTGGGTCCTAGGATATTCTTTAGGATTTTCAGAACACCTTCTCTCAATTCATCTTTTCTGGCATGTTGCAGTTCAGAAGTAACAGCAGACTCAAAACTGTTGAATTCAGATTCAGTTAGAATTTGAGACATTAACTGTGTGACTTCTGTTAACGACATGTCGTAGAGACGCATTTTGCTGACCAATGCTCTTCTAAATTCAGTGAACTGTGTGCGTGCTGGCGGTAAACTCTGGGACAATCTCTCTATGTCTCTAGGTCCGAGCGTTGTAGCAACAGTTTGGATTTGAACAACAGAAGCACTGGAAGGAACACTTTCTGACTGTTCAATTCCCTGCTGTCTTTTTCTAGCAGCACACACCTTCACTGAATTTACATGCTTATCTGTTACTGATGGGATGTCTACATCCAGGGCCTGAAGTTAATTTTTTCGGCCACCGGCCACTGTGGCAGGTGGATTTAAAAATTCACCTGCCACAGAGACTTTTTACCAGCCATTTTTTTTTTGCCTCATAAACGTAAAAAAACCCCCCCCCAAAAAAACAATAAAAAAATGTTTTCACAATATTGTTCTTTAACTTGTAAGAATACACATTTAAGTGCTGTCAAGTAATAATAACTCTAATAACATACATTTAAAAAAAAATCTTTTTATTCACTGATTTTGACAGACACACACACACACACACACACACACACACAACATAGTATAGGCTATAATAGTATACTCAACAGATAGACCTACCGCAGCTCGTAAACAAATCACATGCGGCTGTGTGGATGGCGGATTTATTCACGTAGACAGGTCTTACTCTTAACAGCTTTTAGTTACAGCGTTCAGGAACGGTTAAATATGAACTAAATTAATACTGTTATTACGGATAAAATTACCGGGTACCGGACATTTTCTCACCGGTTCCCAACTCCCAACATGCACAGTTGCACACGCACACATCTGTGCAACTGTCATTGTACTTTAACCTACAACAGCGACGCGTTACATTATCTCATCCCATCTCACCAACAGTTTAATACTCGCACACGTAGTCAGAAAAAGAGCCTCATCTTCTTTCTGATCGCATGAACGTTACGAAACAACAGTCGCTGTCATAAATCAGCCGCTCACGAACCTTGCCATTGCCGCCGATTGTTCACTTTGTATTAAAATGTCTTCTTTAATTTTCTTTTTCTCATCCTCATCTTTTTGTTGGCTGTTTGTTTTGTTTCAGCTGGCCTCTTTACCCCAGTAATGTGCCGCCACATTTTAGCTAAAGTCCAACGCAATAGCGGACTTCGTTGAAATGTAAAAATCCTAATGAATCACTCACAATTCTCATTGGCTACCTGCCAATGTGGCAGGTAGATTGACAGTGCTACCCGCCAATAGCAAAATTCACCCGCATTTGGCAGGTGGTCGGGTGTTAATTTCAGGCCCTGTCTACATCTCTTTCAAACAATGCTTGTAAGTCAGGAAAAGTTTCATCTGACTGTTGGTCTTCAGTGTTACATTTGGCTGAGGCCTGGTTATGGCCCACCTTTGTCTTGAAACAGGACAATTGAGTCTGCAATTGTTTGTTCTGTTCATTTAACTTAGCAATAGACCTAGCTTGCTCTTGTGCAATGGATAAACTGTATTCTTTGTAACAACAGATAATGGCTTTCACATTGTTCTTGCGAATACTTGCTCCACCCAGACAGCAAACTGACATTGAATCAACGTGGAAACGACGTCTCTCATGACATTGAAACAACGTTGATTTGCTCATCGAATTAACGTTGAACCAACGTCAGACGCGGCATTCTTCAAAGCTAAATGAAATCGAAAATTGGTTTGCTTTCATAACGTTGAAACAACGCGTTGATTTCAAGTTGATTTTCCGTTAGTTTTGAAAGAATGACGCATCTGACGTTGGTTCAACGTTAATTCGATGAGCAAAACAATGTCAGATCAACGTTGTTTCGATGTCATATTTCCACGTTGATTCAATGTCAGTTTGCTATCTGGGCAAGCACTTTTTTACAATCTTCCATCGACCATACTTTTTCTAGGTGAATGCCAAATTTCTTTGTCAAATTCAATCGGACTGACTGAGTCACTATGGAGTCCATGTGCTCTCCTAACAATGACTTAAATTCACTATCTGACCACAATGGAGCGGCAAGGCCACTTTTCTCAGTTGTAGGAACCAACCTAGCATTCGTCACAACCATTTTGTGAGTTTCTTTGTTATCACACAAAACAACTAACTTTCTCTGATCAACAGAGGCTACACTTGTTTAACCTGTTAACCTTCAGCTCCACAAGGGGGCTCACAGCTGAAAATGACATGCCTGGATAACAATAAATACAGCTCCTGAGAACAGTGTACCACAGGCACAATTAAGGTATCTTTGGAAAGAAGACAGTTGGGACTCTACTAACAATCAATCAGATTTGATAATGCTCAAACAGAAAAAAAGTTATAAAAGTTAAAAGTGCCTCAAAAATAATGTGCGCCACAAAAATGTTTTAGTATTTCATGTACAAATATATAAAAATAGACCTGGAGTAATTCAGATAGATAAAGGATTGAAAGCCACAAGTCTCATCAGTTTATATTTCAAATTTGAGGAAGATATAATGAACAATGGGGTTCCTGCAAACTTTTTTCCAAGACTATGTCAGTTCCCTTTCTCCCTCCCCCTGCCTGAGGCACATCCCCAGAAATAACATGCCCAAACTAAAATATTTGCAGTTGCTCAACTATTTGCACTACATGCACAATTTAGACATGTTTAAAAAGAAGACACTTTAGAGTGTATTACCCAACTGTTAAAGTTGAAAAAACTTACACAGACAAAAAGTTATAGAATTTAAAGTGTCTTGAAGATAATTTATACTGCATGTAATATTTTACAATTTCATGTAAAAATAAATGAAAACAAACCTGTAGGAATCCAGTTAGGTAATTGATTGAAAGACATAAGTCTCATCAGTTTATATTTCAAATTTGAGGAAGATATTATGAAAAATGAGATTCCTACAATATTTTTTCCAAGACTATGTCCAGGTACCAAGAAACCTCCTTGGATACATCAAAAAGCAACCTAATGACCAAATGTTATGCAGGGCACTGCAAGCTATTTCAGTCAATTCATAAAATAATGCAATTATAAAATAATACACACAACCATTAGACTTTATGCAAGTGATTTATTTGCACAACAGAACAAAAAAATATATGTAAAATACATAAGTAAAATATTATGAAATATAAAAAATAAATAACTGAGGTTCTTTGCAATAGAAAATACAAGTGATATAAATACTGTACTTTGTTGGCTTGGCCTTCATATATTGCTTTAGTCCATTCCTAGCTTTTGATGCCACCATCCTCTGGTCAATTGCAATGTTCTGAAAAGTATGGAAAAAGTGAAGAATAGTGAAGAAACTGAGAGCTTGCATCTCTGGCTGGTGCTTGGATGCCATTCTTCATCTGAAGATTCAACTTGATGGCTGTTGCATGGGAAAGAATGGAAAGATAATTAGCACTGCATGTCAAGTAAATAATTCTGTTTAGTTTCTATATAGCTGGCCATTCATTCAACAATCAAACTGATGGGCAGTCGTTTACACAGCATTCGTACTAAAGCTCATCCATTCAATCAACAATCAATGGCCAGTGATATAGACAGCATTCATATGGATGACCAGACAAAGAACCAACAATCACACTGGTGGCCGGCCATCAGACAGGAATGTGGCATTTTGAAAGCATACAACTCCTTCCTATATAGCACATATTTTCTGCAATTCTTCCCACCAATTTCTGCAAAAAAAAAAAAAAAAAAAAAAAAAAAAACAATATATATATATATATATATATATATATATATATATATATATATATATATATATATACATACAACATATACATTTACAGTACAACATACATCATATTTACAGTACAAATATTTGCATTTGTACTATAAATATTATGTATATTAGACTGTAAAAATATACAGTATGTGTGCTAGGAAAAAATGTATATTGCACAGGTGTCCAGCCCCTCCATCCTTCAGATAGCACACCACATGTGCCAGAAAAAAACGGCAAACAACTGCATAACCGTACAACGCATATAAATACATATATACAAATAAATAAATGCATATAAAGTAGCATAATCTTTTCAGACACAACTTTACACAATGCATTTTCCGTATGAAACAACTGGAAACCAAACACAATAACACACTCTCTCTCTCTCTCTCACCCACCCACACACACACAGACACACATACAATGTATAATGTGTGCATGTTACATAATTATGTATAAAGCAACTCACCGAAAATTGGATAATCTTTTCCGCCCTCAAGCATAATTATCACCGTCGTCACGATCTTCTCATCACTCATCTTCTCATCAATGTCGACATAATCCATCTTCGAGTGATCTCGAATAACTACTTCAGCAGAAAAATACTTCTTTTGACAAATCATTTTATGACAGTCTGCATGTCTGCACGAACAGATGTTTGTTAGCTACCTCTTAGCTTGTTATCTTAGCTCTTAGCTATAGCAGGCCTGTCAAAACATGACCGCGGTGGGTGTGGCTCTGCAGAGCCTGAAGTTTAGCTCCTCTACCGGACGGAGAGCAAATAAAAACATATGTTCGTGTGAGAAATTCAAACTTCCCGGGCATCGTTGGAATCGTGCACTGGTTGGCTACATGTTTTACCAGTCATATCATGTCGTTTCTTTTATTGGCTTTCGTTATAAAGACAGAATGATATGATGTGCATATCATGACGTCAAAAAAACGGACTGCAGTGTTTGCATATTTTGAACTAGATATCGCTTATCTTTGTATTTGTGTGTGTGTGCGCGGTCGTAATTTGTTCATTACACTCTAAGCAACACACCCATATAAGGGTCTGCTACCGGGAGTCTGTTTTCTATGGACTATTTTATTGCATAACAAAACCGCATGATATTCACCCTGAAGAAACGCGATGTAAACAAAGGAATTACCATGGATATTACAACATTATTTTTTCTTTGGACAAAAAATGCTCTATGGGATGTTATTCAGTGGACCCTCAGCTTTCCATTCAATCTGGAATTTTTAACAGTGGATGCGTGTCTGGCTCGTCATTACAAAATAATGGTGAGTACTCCGTTTTTGTTTACGTGCGTTTTTATGTGTACTGCTTACCTAAATGCAAGAAATACATTTGTTATAAGCTTTCCATCGAAAAACAGTGCACTGACATCGATGCCCGAGGCTTAGACCTTTAAAATTATATATAGTTTGCCAAGATTAATGATCTTCTTTCATGTTAAATCCATTCATAAACATTAAACTAGTGGGGGGGGGAGGGCTTCAGAGCGCCGTCGGTTGCCCGAAGGTTAACTGGTTAAACAGATCGACTGTTGTAAACCTTCTTTGACAAAGCAAAGGAAATTCACAATATTACTAGCACTTTATGCTAACCTTCCCTGCTTGTACAGAGGATCAAACTTTCATCTCTAAAATACATTTTTAGAGGGTAACACCACAAAACAACAAAAAACAAACAACACAAACTATTAGCATGTTACGCTAATCTTCCCTGAAAGAAAATGGAAAGGATCTTTCACCTTCCTAAACTTTTAGAGGATGACCACAATAACTAGCACAAAAATGCTAATCCTTCTCTGTGAACAGAGGTTATCACCAAATATTAACACGTAATGTTAATCTTCCCTATGTTTAGAGGATATCTTCTCTAGCAACATAGAGGCACTATTCCGTTAAACAAAATTTCCCTGACTCCCATTCCCTTCCCATTCAGAGGATATCTTACAACTTCCCTGACTTATTCAGAGGATATCTTACAACTTCCCTGACTTATTCAGAGGATCCCAAAATATTAATATTTAATGTCAATCTTCCCTGCCTGACAACAGAGGATATCTATCATCTTTAAAAGACAACTTTTAAAGGATAACTTTAGTTAATCAAACACTACAGCTTGTCTGATAACTCTCTGACGGCGCAGAGGCACAACTTTGGTACTGGTCTGGTTCTTTGAATAGAGTGAAAACTCACCGAATCGTTGCTTGTATGAAAAGATTCAGTCTGGAACTCAGTCAGAAGTTCTTTTTGTTCTTGTTCTGGAACTCAGTCCGCTTTGTTGATCTTGTTCTGGAACTCAGGTAAGATTTCTCTGTTGACATCTTTTGTTGCAGTTCTTGATTCAGGTAAGATTTCTCTATCCGGGTCACAAGGCACCATCTGTAGTGAAATTTTTATTCTTCCACGCAACAGACCAGGAGACTCTTGAGGTATCTTTCACGCAGACGTTCTTTATTGCGTAGCTGTAGTCATCTCAAAGATAGTCTAACTAAGGGAGAATATTCCCTTACAATTTATACATTTAGAGGGGAGGAGTTTACATTGAGGGGGGAGAAACTGAAACAAAAGTAAATGTATATGATTCAACAGGCACCTCAGTTCATCAGCATAGCAGTTTTCTGTGCCTTGAGATGCTAATCTGGAGGAGTTACATTTGAGGAGGAGTCTCTTGAAACAAAGCAAATGTAAATGATTCAGCAGATTACCAGAGACGCTAATCTAATCAGTCTGACCAGGGTGGTCACACTTTTACCATTACAAAAGCAAAGCTGAATCTTGAAATTAATGGCCAGGAAGCGCATAAAGACAAAAGCTAATGTGTGACACCTGGAATGCTTGGCTTAATCTTTTTGGCCTCAAAATGGTAAACACTGTATACATTTTACAGTTGAAAATACTGTTAAACCTTAATGAAACATTTAATAAATTTGTATTCCTTCAGCTGTAAACCCAGACCTCATCTCGGCTGGAGGGACAGTCTCGATTGCACCCTTCGCCAGCAGGGCGGCAATCTCCGCTCTCATGATCGGGGCATAGCCACCGACCACCGTAAGCGAACTCCCCGGAGCGGGAGGAGATTGTGCGCACTGAGTCGCATAGCCGAGTCTGATCGTTCGGGCGACCCAGCGGGACAGGCCGGGGAGCTCTAACCAAGCTCCCAGACCCGATCCAGTGGGATACCCGAGCCACAGACGTCCCCCCGGAGGGGCAGCGGGGCGGAGAGACCAGCAGATGTGGAGGTGCTACCTCCCCGCGGGTGCACAGCCGTGGCCCGACAGAGGAGACCAGGGAAGGACCAGCGTTCCACGGGGGTCTGCTCTGCCGGGGGCTCGGCGATAGAGGGGGATGGGAGCGGCGTGGTCCAGGGATGACACACCTCCCATCCGCACCCTCAGAGACAGAGGAGAATGAGAGTGGCGAGGCACGGGGCCGTTGCGCACTTTCATCTTGCTGCAGCTGCAGGTGGAGGCACTGTGGGGACACCTAAGTGTTGCCACAGAACACTCCACAGGGGGGAACCCCAGTGCACCCTAGACTGCGGCCTCTAGGAGGGCAGAGAAGGCGGAAGAGGCTGCTGAGTGATCGTGAAAAGTCAAAGGAGACTTCCACGATCTCACGGCCTCTTCATGCACATCCGGGAAGAAAGGATTTGGGTTCGCCACCCCCAAAAACCAATCATCAGCCTTAAGTGCTCGGGATATGGCAGAATTTTCCACACAAACCCGATACTCGTGGAAGCCCGGGAAGCATAGCTGTGAGCCCTGAATCAAGCTCGCTATGCTAGCACATCCGAGGACAGCAGTACAGACGAGCCATCTCCAAAGACTCCAGCTCACCTTGTGATGCGGCAATAAACATGATTTCATCAGCTGAGGGACCGAATGAGAACGCGGGCCCACGAACGGCCCCGCCCACTCACTCTGGACCACGTGGGTTGCAACGTGAAAGACGGGGTGTGGACCGAGGAATTTCATCGGTTTAGTTCCAGACCTAACGTCTTTTTGGTCACCCTGGCCACCAGCCAAAGCATTATCTCACATGGAGAAAATGGTTTGGGTTGTGGATGAGGGGACTCTCACTCTACTGAGCTCATTGAGTCTCAACCGTTATACATTGCGATGATCACGTTCCCACTGAGAGAAAGTGACACACCCACGAGCGCTGTCTGAGCGTGATCAAAGCCCAAACATGTCAAACAGCGCTTGCGCCCATCAGCTGACTCTATCAGAATACCTCACTCAGGAATACACGGGCAGATCATCTTCAAAAAGATGCGTCTTTAAAAAGACGTGCCACGTGCACACTCTTTCAGTGAGAGGAGAAAACTCCGCGGATGTTGAAGCGACCAGGGAGAGACACACACACTGGCAGACCACTGCTCAGATCGCAGGCAATGTGAAACTCGCTGGGTACCGCCGTCACACCAACACCAGAGAGTTCGCTCGTCTCGAAGAGGTGAGTCACCATAGTAAACTCAGATTGTGTGGCTTGTGGAGTGAAGACGTTCTCTTGGCTTCGAAGCGAAAACATACTGTGGTTGCGTTCACTTCCTTCTTTTATACCCACTGGGTGGGGCGGAGGTATGCTATGCAAATTCCGCAGCCCCAAGGCACAGTGGCGAAACTAGAGTTTTATACATGGGGTGGCCAGGGGGTGGCCACTGCTATTTTGGGGGGGTACACACACACACACACACACACACACACACTGGAAGTAATTGGGTCACTCTGTTTGTAATAAATGTTGAACATCCAAAATATTAGCAGAAAACAAAGCTGAAGCACCAAGGAGATAAGATACAGTAGCATGTGTCAGGTTATTTTATTTATAAAATTATTTGGTTACCAACATGCTTTAAAATATCTCTTTTTTTGTTCATTTTTGGGTGAACTCTACTTTTAATCTGACAAAATCATATAAACTGAAATTCCTGAATTCGGGATGTGACTGCCTGTGTCTAGATGCTCTGACCTGTTGCTGGTCCTGAAGTCTGACCACCCTGACTCTGACTAGCCACAGGTAGGGAGCTGCTCTGGGTTCCAGTGATGCAAGGGCTGGGGTCTGTTTGCAATTGCACCTGATCTGTCTGTTTGTGCTTCTTTAAAAAGAACTCTGATATCTCTCCCTTTCTTTTCATGTTTAATTGACCCTGTTCAAAATATGAAAAATTTAAAATATGATTCCAATCATATTCATTTCTAATAATAATCATCCAAATAACCAACATTAAAAATAAAAATCAGCCACCATTAGCGTTTTTTTTTTTTTTCACAATATCTGAACATGTCAAAAGAAAGAACAGATCATGTGCTTTAAAAAAAACGGTTCTATTATAGGCCTAGCTTTATGCATCCTTTTTTATCAACACTCGAATGTTGATGTGACATGAATGTTGAAGCAACATGAGCAAAAAGCTGAGAAAATTGCATTCATCAAAAGACTACATCTAGATCCGATTCTGGTGTGGGTTTCCCGTACAACTAACTTATGCTGCCCTACAAAGGCAAAGTGCAGTAACTAACGTTACGCAAACAAAGAAACGGAGGAAAAGGCCTTTAAAGTTTTTATACCAGCCAGTCAAACATGTTATGGGTAGATTATGTGGTAATGCATCTCCGAAACAGGACATAATTTAACCCAGATATTTTTTCACAAGACAGACATGTCATAAAGCCCATTACAAGTCTTAACTCATGTTTGACCAAATATCATATGTAATTTTAGTTGCTGCGCTTTGCCTTTGTAGGGCAGTGTGTGCAGGCTGCCAACTCTCACGCATTGAGTGTGAGAAAATTCTCACGCTACACCCCCGATTTCTCATGCTAAAGTGTCAAGCCGGTCACTAAAATACCTGAAAAGATGAGTTTATCTATAGTTCCACCCATTGAGCCACTCGTGATCGACTAGTTTTACCGCAAATTAGTTAAAATATCCTCTAATCTAGAGAGAACGTGCATAGCCTACGAGACAGATGTTGAGCTCCTAACGGCGCGGACGCAAAGCCAGGACTGGAGCCAAAGCCCGTTCCTCTCTGCACTCTAAGCGTTCTGTTATCACTCCGCCTCCATCCACTACGGGTTTTCCAGTCTCACTCACAGGAAAAACTGACAATTTTGAAAGATAAACTTGTTTTATTTTTATATATATATATATAAAAACTGCTCCGTGTCCGATTTTAAAAGATATGTTAATCTTATGTTTTGTTTTTATGCATCACAAACGTCTGAATTTATAATACTCAATGTAATGGCTTGGAAAGTATTCTACACGTTTAATTTGCACCCAGGTAAAAAGAACAATTATACAAATTCTACGAACACTTTTAGTTTGCTAACAAAAATATTGTTGTCATTGAACTATGCTGATAACGACTGACTTGCGACCATAGTTGCATAGTTTTGCATTGCCAACGATGCTTTCGGGAAACGCACCCAGAATGATGATCAAAAAACAGTAACTACACGGCATGGTAGCCTACTGTATGCGTGTATTAATGTATTCGGAGTAAACAACCCTGATGCTAAAACTTACTTCAAATATGATGTTTCTTCTGTGAAGATGAAGACGTATCCTGACTTGCAACCATCTCTCGTCCTCTGCTGCTCGTCTGTTTGAAAAACAGTGCGTGCTGACGAACGTTTTTTTTTTTTTTTTTTAAATCAGCATTAGCTTACTGCCAATACAATTTTGGGGTGGCACCCGGGGTGGCAATCGCATGTCAGGGGGTGTCCAGTACCCTCTGGCTCCGCCACTGCCAAGGCATTTTCATGCCATTGGCTCGTTGTTAAATACTCGAAGAGGATTGGCTTTCTATGCGAAACCCCCATTCTCCGTCATTACGACGTAACTCGGAGTGGCTACGAAAGGGAACCCTGATATGTGCGACCCTTCGGGGATCCCATATGTGTATATGTTCCAGGGCTGCTCCTAAGTCGGAAGCCCGTGTCTTTCCCTTGGGCTACGTCACTCGTTATATCATATGCAGTACAGCCTTCGGGTTAGTCCATATGTATTTTCCACTCTCTGAATGAAGTGGGTTCCGCAGCATTCCCCTCCCTCTAAAAAAGGGCACGCTTTCCCAGTGTTATCCAAGTCTCACTGGGTTATAAAGGAACAACAGTGTCAGACACTCTCTGTGTAACCCTCCTCCTATCGTCCTTCCAGGCAAGAAGGTGTTGAGGCTTGCATAGGGTGCAGCGACTGTGGCGCTTTGGTAGGGATTCCTATAGGTCAGTCTGACCTACGTTTCGAGTGACTGACCGATAGGGAACGTCTCGGTTACATATGGTAACCCTCGTTCCCTGAGGGAGGGAACGGAGGCGTAGGTCCCGTCGCCACATCTGCTGCTGCCCACCGGTGGGGCCAGCTTCCCAAATTTGGCTCCTCAGCAAAAAACTGAAGTGCAATCACACAGCCGCTCGTTATATACCCGACCTGACGAGGACGCGCAGCTGTTGCAAATGATTGCATGCCAATGTGCATTGGCTTGTTTTAGATTCACTCGAAGTAAATTGGCTCCCTCCCTCAAGGAACAAGGGTTACCATATGTAACCGAGACGTTACCTACTTAAGCTTCAAGAACTGTAAAACACTATAGCTGTCGGCCAACAGCATGTCATTAGGGTTTCGATCTCGGGTTGATTGAAGCTCCATGAGGTTGAGGTTGATACTTTAACCACAGAGTTACCTTTAGAATGCAACATCTTATACGCTTGTAAAGCCCCATTGGTGTAGCCTAATATTTTCTACTGCAATGTTTTAAGATTTCATTATTTATTCAATTTAATTTCAGTATTGTGATTAATTAATTTATTTATCTTTCACTTCAATTAATCTGCTACCAGCTTTCAATCGCTCTGAATGAGCCGCGGCACCGCTGCAGATTGCGCAATCAACGGACACTTTTCAAAATATGTGATTGTAGTGCCTCTTAACGGCAAAAGGCAGCAATACACCCCAAATTTTACCACTGCGGCAGAACGGCC
>NW_024121114.1:1471613-1541888 GCF_016745375.1 Pimephales promelas
TATATGATTCAACAGGCACCTCAGTTCATCAGCATAGCAGTTTTCTGTGCCTTGAGATGCTAATCTGGAGGAGTTACATTTGAGGAGGAGTCTCTTGAAACAAAGCAAATGTAAATGATTCAGCAGATTACCAGAGACGCTAATCTAATCAGTCTGACCAGGGTGGTCACACTTTACCATTACAAAAGCAAAGCTGAATCTTGAAATTAATGGCCAGGAAGCGCATAAAGACAAAAGCTAATGTGTGACACCTGGAATGCTTGGCTTAATCTTTTTGGCCTCAAAATGGTAAACACTGTATACATTTTACAGTTGAAAATACTGTTAAACCTTAATGAAACATTTAATAATTTGTATTCCTTCAGCTGTAAACCCAGACCTCATCTCGGCTGGAGGGACAGTCTCGATTGCACCCTTCGCCAGCAGGGCGGCAATCTCCGCTCTCATGATCGGGGCATAGCCACCGACCACCGTAAGCGAAACTCCCCGGAGCGGGAGGAGATTGTGCGCACTGAGTCGCATAGCCGAGTCTGATCGTTCGGGGCGACCCAGCGGGACAGGCCGGGGAGCTCTAACCAAGCTCCCAGACCCGATCCAGTGGGATACCCGAGCCACAGACGTCCCCCCGGAGGGGCAGCGGGGCGGAGAGACCAGCAGATGTGGAGGTGCTACCTCCCCGCGGGTGCACAGCCGTGGCCCGACAGAGGAGACCAGGGAAGGACCAGCGTTCCACGGGGGTCTGCTCTGCCGGGGGCTCGGCGATAGAGGGGGATGGGAGCGGCGTGGTCCAGGGATGAACACCCTCCCATCCGCACCCTCAGAGACAGAGGAGAATGAGAGTGGCGAGGCACGGGGCCGTTGCGCACTTTCATCTTGCTGCAGCTGCAGGTGGAGGCACTGTGGGGACACCTAAGTGTTGCCACAGAACACTCCACAGGGGGGAACCCCAGTGCACCCTAGACTGCGGCCTCTAGGAGGGCAGAGAAGGCGAAGAGGCTGCTGAGTGATCGTGAAAAGTCAAAGGAGACTTCCACGATCTCACGGCCTCTTCATGCACATCCGGGAAGAAAGGATTTGGGTTCGCCACCCCCAAAAACCAATCATCAGCCTTAAGTGCTCGGGATATGGCAGAATTTTCCACACAAACCCGATACTCGTGGAAGCCCGGGAAGCATAGCTGTGAGCCCTGAATCAAGCTCGCTATGCTAGCACATCCGAGGACAGCAGTACAGACGAGCCATCTCCAAAGACTCCAGCTCACCTTGTGATGCGGCAATAAACATGATTTCATCAGCTGAGGGACCGAATGAGAACGCGGGCCCACGAACGGCCCCGCCCACTCACTCTGGACCACGTGGGTTGCAACGTGAAAGACGGGGTGTGGACCGAGGAATTTCATCGGTTTAGTTCCAGACCTAACGTCTTTTTGGTCACCCTGGCCACCAGCCAAAGCATTATCTCACATGGAGAAAATGGTTTGGGTTGTGGATGAGGGGACTCTCACTCTACTGAGCTCATTGAGTCTCAACCGTTATACATTGCGATGATCACGTTCCCACTGAGAGAAAGTGACACACCCACGAGCGCTGTCTGAGCGTGATCAAAGCCCAAATATGTCAAACAGCGCTTGCGCCCATCAGCTGACTCTATCAGAATACCGCACTCAGGAATACACGGGCAGATCATCTTCAAAAAGATGCGTCTTTAAAAAGACGTGCCACGTGCACACTCTTTCAGTGAGAGGAGAAAACTCCGCGGATGTTGAAGCGACCAGGGAGAGACACACACACTGGCAGACCACTGCTCAGATCGCAGGCAATGTGAAACTCGCTGGGTACCGCCGTCACACCAACACCAGAGAGTTCGCTCGTCTCGAAGAGGTGAGTCACCATAGTAAACTCAGATTGTGTGGCTTGTGGAGTGAAGACGTTCTCTTGGCTTCGAAGCGAAAACATACTGTGGTTGCGTTCACTTCCTTCTTTTATACCCACTGGGTGGGGCGGAGGTATGCTATGCAAATTCCGCAGCCCCAAGGCACAGTGGCGGAACTAGAGTTTTATACATGGGGTGGCCAGGGGGTGGCCACTGCTATTTTGGGGGGGTACACACACACACACACACACACACACACTGGAAGTAATTGGGTCACTCTGTTTGTAATAAATGTTGAACATCCAAAATATTAGCAGAAAACAAAGCTGAAGCACCAAGGAGATAAGATACAGTAGCATGTGTCAGGTTATTTTATTTATAAAATTATTTGGTTACCAACATGCTTTAAAATATCTCTTTTTTTGTTCATTTTTGGGTGAACTCTACTTTTAATCTGACAAAATCATATAAACTGAAATTCCTGAATTCGGGATGTGACTGCCTGTGTCTAGATGCTCTGACCTGTTGCTGGTCCTGAAGTCTGACCACCCTGACTCTGACTAGCCACAGGTAGGGAGCTGCTCTGGGTTCCAGTGATGCAAGGGCTGGGGTCTGTTTGCAATTGCACCTGATCTGTCTGTTTGTGCTTCTTTAAAAAGAACTCTGATATCTCTCCCTTTCTTTTCATGTTTAATTGACCCTGTTCAAAATATGAAAAATTTAAAATATGATTCCAATCATATTCATTTCTAATAATAATCATCCAAATAACCAACATTAAAAATAAAAATCAGCCACCATTAGCGTTTTTTTTTTTTTCACAATATCTGAACATGTCAAAAGAAAGAACAGATCATGTGCTTTAAAAAAAAACGGTTCTATTATAGGCCTAGCTTTATGCATCCTTTTTTATCAACACTCGAATGTTGATGTGACATGAATGTTGAAGCAACATGAGCAAAAAGCTGAGAAAATTGCATTCATCAAAAGACTACATCTAGATCCGATTCTGGTGTGGGTTTCCCGTACAACTAACTTATGCTGCCCTACAAAGGCAAAGTGCAGTAACTAACGTTACGCAAACAAAGAAACGGAGAAAAGGCCTTTAAAGTTTTTATACCAGCCAGTCAAACATGTTATGGGTAGATTATGTGGTAATGCATCTCCGAAACAGGACATAATTTAACCCAGATATTTTTTCACAAGACAGACATGTCATAAAGCCCATTACAAGTCTTAACTCATGTTTGACCAAATATCATATGTAATTTTAGTTGCTGCGC
The DNA here is from genome assembly GCF_016745375.1 of Pimephales promelas. The sequence goes on from NW_024121114.1 coordinate 1,474,769, forward strand.
TTTGCCTTTGTAGGGCAGTGTGTGCAGGCTGCCAACTCTCACGCATTGAGTGTGAGAAAATTCTCACGCTACACCCCCGATTTCTCATGCTAAAGTGTCAAGCCGGTCACTAAAATACCTGAAAAGATGAGTTTATCTATAGTTCCACCCATTGAGCCACTCGTGATCGACTAGTTTTACCGCAAATTAGTTAAAATATCCTCTAATCTAGAGAGAACGTGCATAGCCTACGAGACAGATGTTGAGCTCCTAACGGCGCGGACGCAAAGCCAGGACTGGAGCCAAAGCCCGTTCCTCTCTGCACTCTAAGCGTTCTGTTATCACTCCGCCTCCATCCACTACGGGTTTTCCAGTCTCACTCACAGGAAAAACTGACAATTTTGAAAGATAAACTTGTTTTATTTTTATATATATATATAAAAACTGCTCCGTGTCCGATTTTAAAAGATATGTTAATCTTATGTTTTGTTTTTATGCATCACAAACGTCTGAATTTATAATACTCAATGTAATGGCTTGGAAAGTATTCTACACGTTTAATTTGCACCCAGGTAAAAAGAACAATTATACAAATTCTACGAACACTTTTAGTTTGCTAACAAAAATATTGTTGTCATTGAACTATGCTGATAACGACTGACTTGCGACCATAGTTGCATAGTTTTGCATTGCCAACGATGCTTTCGGGAAACGCACCCAGAATGATGATCAAAAAACAGTAACTACACGGCATGGTAGCCTACTGTATGCGTGTATTAATGTATTCGGAGTAAACAACCCTGATGCTAAAACTTACTTCAAATATGATGTTTCTTCTGTGAAGATGAAGACGTATCCTGACTTGCAACCATCTCTCGTCCTCTGCTGCTCGTCTGTTTGAAAAACAGTGCGTGCTGACGAACGTTTTTTTTTTTTTTTTTTAAATCAGCATTAGCTTACTGCCAATACAATTTTGGGGTGGCACCCGGGGTGGCCAATCGCATGTCAGGGGTGTCCAGTACCCCTCTGGCTCCGCCACTGCCAAGGCATTTTCATGCCATTGGCTCGTTGTTAAATACTCGAAGAGGATTGGCTTTCTATGCGAAACCCCCATTCTCCGTCATTACGACGTAACTCGGAGTGGCTACGAAAGGGAACCCTGATATGTGCGACCCTTCGGGGATCCCATATGTGTATATGTTCCAGGGCTGCTCCTAAGTCGGAAGCCCGTGTCTTTCCCTTGGGCTACGTCACTCGTTATATCATATGCAGTACAGCCTTCGGGTTAGTCCATATGTATTTTCCACTCTCTGAATGAAGTGGGTTCCGCAGCATTCCCCTCCCTCTAAAAAAGGGCACGCTTTCCCAGTGTTATCCAAGTCTCACTGGGTTATAAAGGAACAACAGTGTCAGACACTCTCTGTGTAACCCTCCTCCTATCGTCCTTCCAGGCAAGAAGGTGTTGAGGCTTGCATAGGGTGCAGCGACTGTGGCGCTTTGGTAGGGATTCCTATAGGTCAGTCTGACCTACGTTTCGACCTGAGGGAGGGAACGGAGGCGTAGGTCCCGTCGCCACATCTGCTGCTGCCCACCGGTGGGGCCAGCTTCCCAAATTTGGCTCCTCAGCAAAAAACTGAAGTGCAATCACACAGCCGCTCGTTATATACCCGACCTGACGAGGACGCGCAGCTGTTGCAAATGATTGCATGCCAATGTGCATTGGCTTGTTTTAGATTCACTCGAAGTAAATTGGCTCCCTCCCTCAAGGAACAAGGGTTACCATATGTAACCGAGACGTTACCTACTTAAGCTTCAAGAACTGTAAAACACTATAGCTGTCGGCCAACAGCATGTCATTAGGGTTTCGATCTCGGGTTGATTGAAGCTCCATGAGGTTGAGGTTGATGCTTTAACCACAGAGTTACCTTTAGAATGCAACATCTTATACGCTTGTAAAGCCCCATTGGTGTAGCCTAATATATTTCTACTGCAATGTTTTAAGATTTCATTATTTATTCAATTTAATTTCAGTATTGTGATTAATTAATTTATTTATCTTTCACTTCAATTAATCTGCTACCAGCTTTCAATCGCTCTGAATGAGCCGCGGCACCGCTGCAGATTGCGCAATCAACGGACACTTTTCAAAATATGTGATTGTAGTGCCTCTTAACGGCAAAAGGCAGCAAATACACCCCAAATTTTACCACTGCGGCAGAACGGCCGCGGTAAAAGCCTCAGTCTGGTTGTCTACCTACTGTAAGTTGCCCCCTCATTTAAAGATGGGACCGCCCAAAAAAATGTGATTCTGGCTACGCTCTGACGTAGCCTGGCTACGTCTAATTCTGTCTCCATTGCTGTTTATTGCTACTCAAAAGTCATATTATTGCTTGAAGCATTAAACGCTGAAGCATTATGACTGTTTCTCAGTCTCTCAGCTGTACCCCTGTAAGTTATCTGGCAGTATGCTATGCTGTTAATTTTTTTGCCACATGATCTCTTAATACTCTTGGTTTATTATGAGAATAAAAAACAATAAAAAAAAGATCAAAACCTTGTTGGTTTGTTTTTAGGCATGTTGCAGAGATATTTACGAGACCGAATAAGCCACAATTTGATATTCACATTTCATATCATGCTGCAGTTTTTCAGAAAAAAAAAAAAAGTATTGATAATAACAGCAAATAAAACATTTCTCTTTTTTATGACAAAACTGTAGTGGTAGTGGCTGTAATATGTTTTTGTAAGTCATTAGTCTGCATGGCATTTCACGCTTGCAAACTTGCAAAATGGAATAACATAAGGCCTGGAGACATAACTCTATCAGAACCAGATGTGGTGAATTGTTAGCGATGAAAATCTCTGCCAATGTTTGACAGGTTTACAACAGAATACACTTGTATCTATTGTGTTTTTAGTCTTAAACTGCTCTATAAAGTAGAAAACGACTTGTCTCAGGCTTGACTGCAAAAGTTTGTCATTTCGAACCAAACATAACTAAAACTTATACAGCAACAAATGAGTGGATGCAATTTTATATAATTCCTTGACATAGTTTGCTCATGCATCTATTGTGCACTAAGAATATTGATATAAAAGGCAAAAGATGAGGCATTAAGGATTGGGGTGGAGTAGAAGGAGTTTATTGATATCCAGCTGTAACTGTTAAAGTAGTTTATGGCTAACAAAAATGCAACAATTAAGCTTGCATCATAAATGAAGCCCATAAAAGCCAGGGCATGCATTCCTAAACAATCTCTGAGCATAAGACACGTAAATTGGCACCACATGTTCAGCAGCAGGCCGGGGGCCCAGCTGCTCTTTCTCACCACGTCCAATCATCCTCTGGTCTTAGCTTAGCCCAAGACATTCAGCTATACACTCATGTTTTTAGGCTTTCATTTTATTTCTGTTGTTGCAGTGTAACAAAAGAGAGCTATGCAATAAGCTACGTAATTCTATTGATTTTTTTGGTGTTTAATATTAAAACCAAGACATAAAGCAAAGAAGTCACTCATGAGTGGTTGTAATTAAGTACAGAAAGACAAAGAATATCACAGAACAGTATTTAATCTTAATCCAACACGGAACACTTAGGAGAATCACAGAAAGTAATACAATAAACGCAACCAATACCGGACAAAGAACAAACAGAACTCAGAGTTGAAATACACCGGGAGAAAAAATTAACAAAACTAGAAACAGCTGTGGGATTTATTAACAACCAAGGAAGCTAAAGCCGCGTTTCCACCAAAATTACCCAGAACAATTTGTCCCAGCAAAGCACACCCTGTGTTTAGAAAAAGATGGCCGCTGCCGGCTGAACGCTTGATGTAGGCGCTTGACTATTTTATTTATAACTGCTGCTGAATTACTGAGAAACTGCCAGCCACTTGTCGGAGTGATTAAGCAAACCTTTATACCTTATATTTGAAGATTTGGCTGCAATTATAGCAGTATTAAGGACGCTATCTCATTCAACTTTTTAGTTTGGTTTTGTCGTGTGTCATGGCAGAGATCTCGCTTCAATCCATTTGGGATGCATTGCACCAAATGAAAGAGCAAGTAACAATTGAAGTAAAAGCCCACTTGGACATTCAAATTGGGTCTGTTCAGGCAGGCCTAACGAACATTCAACAGTCATTGAGCTGTCTTACTGGACAAATCAATGAGTTGCAGCAACGAGTGAGCACAAATGAGGACACGATTGGTAACCTGGAGGAGCGAGTGTGTGCTATTGAAAAGGACAATTCTTACCTGAAGGAGAAACTGGAGGATTTTGAGAACCGGAGTAGAAGATCCAATTTGCGGTTTATTAATATACCGGAGAGGAAAGAGGGGAGAGACATGGTCGCTTTCATTGGAGAGCTGATTGTCACGCTATTCGGGAAGGGACATTTCCCCACGGCGCCTGTTGTGGAGAGGGCGCATCGCTCACCAACATTTGTTCGCTCGCCCAGGTCTGGTAAACCCTCAATACCTCCAAGACCAATACTGGTAAAATTCTTGAACTTCCAGGACAAGGTGAAAATCCTAAGACTGGCCCGGGAATAGGAGAATTTGAAGATGGGAGAATCCACGATCTACATCTATCCGGACTTCAGTTCGGGTCTCGTGAAAAAACGTGAGATCAGCGGGAGTGAGGGCTGACGGGTGACTGGAGGGAGTGAGGAGTCCAACTGAACCGAAGGGGTGACATGACGGGGCGAAGCAAACAAATGGAAGTCCAGAGGTGAAGGACGGGTGATGAGGGACCAAAGGGAATCCAGAGGGGCGAGGGAGCCTGGACGAGCTGGTGGACTGAGGGGCCATGGAGGAGCTGAGGGAGGTAGAAGCCACGGGGGAGCCGATGGGACCGGGGGCCGAGGAAGTGTATCTATGGAGGACGTGGGAGGCGAAAACCGGGGATACACAGACCAGGCTGGTTTCGGGGAGCTGAAGGGCAGGAGAGCAGAGTGAGGACAGATGAGAGGAGGCGGGAGAGGGAGGCTGGGTGGGATCCTGGTCTCTGGCGCAGGCTGGACGGTCTCTGGCGCTGGCTGGACGGTCTCTGGCGCTGGCTGGACGGTCTGGACGGTCTCCGGCTGGACGGTCTCTGGCTGGACGGTCTGGACGGTCTCTGGCTGGACGGTCTGGACGGTCTCCGGCTGGACGGTCTGGACGGTCTCTGGTTGGACGGTCTGGACGGTCTCCGGCTGGACGGTCTGGACGGTCTCCGGCTGGACGGTCTTTGGCTGGACAGTCTGGACGGTCTCTGGCGCGGGCTGGACGGAACCAGCGAAGAGGAGAGCTTGGGCTCGGCGGGGCTGGACGGAACCAGCGGAGAGTAGAGTTCGGGCTCGGCGAGGCTGGACGGAACCAGCGGAAAAGAGAGCTCGGCGAGGCTGGACGGAACCCACGGAGAGGAGAGCTCGGCGAGGCTGGACGGAACCAGCGGAGAAGAGAGCTCGGGCTCGGCGAGGCTGGACGGAACCAGCGGAGAGGAGAGCTCGGGCTCGGCGAGGCTGGACGGAACCAGCGGAGAGGAGAGCTCGAGCTCGGCGGGGCTGGACGGAACCAGCGGAGAGGAGAGCTCGAGCTTTGCGGGGCTGACGTGGAGCGCCGGCTTTCTGGGGATAAGGATCAGACGAGGGCGCCGAATCGGCGGGAGAATCCCCTGCATAGTAGCAGGGTTCATGTTGATGTGGTCGGTCGATCTGTCACGGGGTGTGGTGGTGGGAGTGCAGGAGTGCAGGTAGAAGGATCGGAAGAAGTCCATCTGAACACGAAGATACTATTTATTTCAAAATACAGGCAGGAAGACAGGGTTACACCGAGTAACATTCAACATCGACCGACAAAGACAGACTGAATAGGAAGGAACTAAATACACAGAGGAATCAAACTAAACGAGGTGAAAACAGGTGAAACAGATGAATACAGGACGCTGAACGGGAGGCTGATGAGGGAGTGAGTTCAGGTGTGGAGATAAGAGGATCCTGGGAAGTGTAGTGCTGGAGACGCAGACAGGATGGTGCAGACGAAGGACTGTGACACAGTGCATATGATAAAACATTTATTTGAGATAAAAGCATTTCTTTGATTCACTTTAACAGTAGGAGCTTACAATCCAATTTTGAAGCCATTCAAGACTATCTGAACCAGTTTAAGTCTAAATTTAATATTATAGCTATTTCAGAAACATGGTTGAAAGATGATAAAATACATGAGTTTGATATAAATGGGTACGAAATGTTTTATACAAACCGGATTAATAAGAAAGGAGGAGGTGTGGCTCTCTATATAGATAAAAATATACATTGTAGTATTGTGGACAATATGTGTTTAGTGGTGGATGATCTTTTTGAATGTGTGACTGTAGAATTGGTACTTCCAAAAAATAAAAATATTATTGTTAGCTGCATTTATAGGAGGCCGGGACCAGATTTTACAATGTTCATGGAATGGATTGAAAAAATATTTACTAATAATAACAAAAAATAAACACTGTCCTATTAAAAAATGCACAATAAGGAAACATATTAAAACACCCTGGATAACAAAAGGGCTTGCGAACTCGTGTAAAAAGAAAAATGTTTTATATAGACAATTTTTAAGGTATAGAACTAGTGAAACTGAACATAAGTATAAAACATATAAAAATAAATTAACTAGCATATTGAAAGTAAGTAGGAGAAAATATTATACCGATTTATTGATCAAGAAGAAATATGATATTAAAGCAACCTGGAAAGTGTTGAACACTGTTATTGGTCGTGGTTCTAGCAGTTCATGTTATCTGGATTATTTTGTGGAAAATGGCAGAATTATACGAGACAAAACAATGATCGCAGATAGATTTAATTATTTGTTTGTCAATGTTGGACCTAATCTGGCGCATAAAATTCCATCCACTAATGAGCAGATTAAGGGCCTAATTGATATAAATTCCAACACCATGTTCCTCAATGGAGGTTATGAAAGTAATCAGGGATTGCAAGAACAAAACTTCCCAAGACATATACAGTGCCCTCCACAATTATTGGCACCCCTGTTTAAGATGTGGTCGAGGACTTTTAAAAATTCTCCCTTTTTTTTAAACAACATAGAATCCAAATGCAAAAAAAGAGAAAAATCCAACCTTTTATTTAAGTACATTACTTTGGTGGTAAAAAAAAAAATTAAAAATTGAAAAAAATAAAAACTTCAAATCATGTGTCCCACAATTATTGGCACCCCTGATGTTAATACTTTGTACAACCCCCTTTTGCCAACAAGACAGCACTTAATCTCCTCCTATAACATTTCACAAGATTGAAGAACACAGAGAGAGGGATCTTTGACCATTCTTCTTTGCAAAATCTTTCTAGATCATCCAGTATCCTGGGCCCTCTCTTGTGCACTCTCCTCTTTAGCTCACCACAGGTTTTTCGATTGGATTGAGGTCTGGGGACTGAGATGGCCATGGGAGGACCTTGAGTTTGTGACTGAACCATTTTTGTGTAGATTTTGCCACACGTTTTGGATCATTATCCTGCTGAAAGACCCAATGACGACCCATCTTCAGCTTTCTGGCAGAGGCCATCAGGTTTTTATTTAAAATGTCCTGGTAGTTCAAAGCGTTCATAATGCCATGCACCCTAACAAGGTTCCCAGGGCCTTTGGAAGAGAAACAGGCCCACAGCATCACAGATCCTCCACCATACTTCACGGTGGGCATGAGGTACTTTTCGGCATACACATCTTTTGTTTTACACCAGATCCACTTAGAGTGTTTGTTGCCAAAAAGCTCAATCTTAGTCTCATCCGACCAAAGCACACGATCCCAGATGAAGTCCCAGTGCCGCTTGGCAAACTCCAGACGTTTACGTTTGTCAGTGTTAGTGAGAAAAGGCTTTTTCCTAGCATGCCTCCCAAACATCTTGTTGGCATGTAGAGAGCGTCTGATGGTTGTTTTGGAGATTTTGTGACCCCAAGATGCCACTATTTGATGCAATTCTGTGACAGTGAGCTTAGGACTTTTTTTTACTTTTCTTAGCATCCTCCTCACAGTGCGTTGTGGCAAGATAAACTTGGGACCTCTTTCAGCCTTGTTTGTCACTGTTCCTGTTGTTTTAAACTTCTTAATGATTCCTCTAACTTTAGATATGGGCAATATAAGGTGAGTGGCTATTTTCTTGTAGCCATTGCCTGACTTATAAAGGTCATCACACATCTGCCTTACTTGAATGGTGTGTTCTCTTGTCTTTGCCATGTTGACAAATGGGTAAGAGAATTAGGCCTCTGTGTCATGTCATATTTATACCCCAGGGAAATAGGAAGTCATGAATTACTAATTAAAAGTTCCTAGATATCCTGACCAACATTAGCAACTACAGAAAATATATATTTTTTTAAAAATCAATTACATTTTTCAGCGGAATTGTTAGGGGTGCCAATAATTGTGGGACACAGGATTTGAAGTTTTTATTTTTCTAAATTTTTACATTTTTTTTTACCACCAAAGTAATGTACTTGAATAAAAGGTTGGATTTTTCTCTTTTTTTGCATTTGGGTTCTATGTTGTTTAAAAAAAAGGGAGAATTTTTAAAAGTCCTCAACCACATCTTAAACAGGGGTGCCAATAATTGTGGAGGGCACTGTATAATATCGATATGAGGATTGTTCGTAATGTTGCAGAAGAAATTATAAATCCATTCACATATATTTGTAACTTATCCTTTCAATTTGGTCATTTTCCATCGCAAATGAAAACTGCTAAAGTCATACCAATTTTAAAGTCAGGGGATAAACATTATTTTAATAACTATCGGCCTATTTCCCTCCTGCCACAGTTTTCCAAAATTTTAGAAAAATTATATGATAAAAGACTTCGAAGCTTCATTGATAAACATCAATTACTCTCCGATTGTCAATATGGGTTCAGGGAAAATAGATGTACCTCACATGCATTAATTTACTTATTGGAAGAAATTTCAGATGGTATTGAAAGAAATAAATTTGTTTTGGGAATCTTTATAGATCTCCAAAAGGCCTTTGATACCATTGATCACCAGATTTTAATAAAAAAGATGGAGGACTACGGCATAAGAGGAATAGCAAAAATATGGTTGGAGAGCTATCTAGGTGAGAGGAGACAGATTGTTGAGATCGATCAATATAAATCAGGGTTTCTGGATATTATGTGTGGAGTACCGCAGGGGTCAATATTGGGACCTACACTATTTCTAATGTATATCAATGAGTTATGTAAAATAACAACGAAAATGAAATTCATCCTTTTTGCTGATGATACCAATATTATTTGTGCCGATGACAACTTGGAGCAACTTTTGGCCTCGGTAACTGTGGAATTGATAAAGTTAAAAACCTGGTTTAATATTAATAAACTATCTTTGAATTTGAATAAGATGAAAATTATGTTGTTTAGTAATCGTAAATGTAATATACCTGTTAAAATTGTTATTGATGACACACTAATAGAAAAGGTTCAACAAAATACATTTTTGGGAGTTATAATAGATGAGAAGATCTCTTGGAAACCCCATATAAGCTACCTGAGGACAAAAGTTACTAAATGTGTTGGAATGATGAAAAGAGCATGTAATTTACTGAACACTAAAGCACGACTTGTACTGTATCATTCATTTGTTATGCCATATTTATATTATTGTGTTGAAATTTGGGGTAACTGTTACAAAACTCACTTACAGCCCTTGATCACTCTGCAGAAAAAGGCCATTAGGATTCCAATCCATTGTTCTTTGAGCTGGAAGAACTTAAATTGCCGGATGTGGTCAATTTTAAAACTGGTCAAATTATGTTCAGGGCACCTCAAAATTCTTTGCCTCCCAATGTTCAAAATTTATTTAGTGATAGAGATGCTCATCATAGTTACAAATGAAGAGGAATTAAAAATAGATATTTGCCCAAATTTAGAACCACTCTAAAATCGATGTGTATTTCAGTGCGAGGAGTTAAGCTTTGGAATGATTGATGAATTAAAAACCTGTTCTAATATAATGCATTTTAAATATTTGTTTAAAAAAAATGTTATAAGGAAATATGTAGAGGACAGTGAATGATGCCCTCAGCATGAAGCTAGTGGTGAGAGGGTGTTGAGGCAGAGAGTGTTTGGGCCAGTGTCTTTTGTGAGGGTGTGTGTGTGAGTGTGTGTGTGTTTCTGTCTTGTTTTATATCAGTTATATACTAATAATTGTTTTTCTGTGTGAACTGCAGGAATACTGTTGTTCTGGAATTACTTTGTTCGTATATTGTATTTGTATTGTATTTTGTGTTGAATGTGAGGGGGTTTGGAATTATATAAGCGTTGCTTCATCCACCTCCTTTTCAAACCATGCATTTGTATAAATAGTTAATATAGCCTGTAATGTTGATTTGTGAGAACGAGAATGCGGGTTTGAAATAAACATCATCATATCATATCATATCATCATATCCCAGGAACTTTTTCCCCCCAGACCTGTTACTGTCTGTGTTCCCATCGTGGTCTAAAGTACCGTGAAGATTAGGCAAATTAGTCCGGTGATGTAGGTCTGCGTTCTCCTTTCCAGTTCCCACTGGATTTCATCCTCTGAATTTAAGCTTAATAAAACCTGAACCTTGTCGTCTGTCCATCGGTTGTATTTTTAAACTCCATTGTTGATTAGAATAGCAAACCACTCTTACTGCACGCACCGCAACAGACTTTAAAAAATGGTGGCTGAAATAAAATGCTGTGTGGAGTCAACCAATCAAAATACTGCATGAAATCAACTAATCAGCATGTTTAGCATCAATGCACCCCTGAAAGTTTGAAAAAGTACTACCTCGCCAACAAGGACTTTTTGAGGGGCAAATTCCTGGGGAAAGTTCCTGTGGTTGAAACAGAGAAAATTAAACCAAAACAGAACATACGTGTTACACCCACCCACTGGGAAGGCGTGTCCTCATGCCATAACAGTCCAACTGAGGAAGGGCATCAACTGATTGATGGTGGCGATGACAGTGGGAGGAGCAGGGATGAGAGGAGAGCAGGAGTAGCCAGGTGGGGACCCAGAGTACAGCCAGGATGAAGGTATACTGCGAAGTTGAGGGAGGGAGGAGCCATGGTGGAGACTTGGCCGATGAAACCATGGAGGCGATGGACGGCGACTGTGCCAATGGAGTTGGAGAACCATGCAGAGCTGAAGAGCCGAGCATCCAAGGTGGAGCCCAGGAGGTCAGAGGACCAAGACGGAGCTGGAGGGAAGATGGAGGCCCGGAAGTCCATGAAGCAGACAGAGCGACCTCCTACCAAGGCGAAGCCATAAGGGTGATAGACCCAGGTGGAGCTGAGGGAGGAAGGAGACAAATGGAACCGACTGGTCACCGAGCTGAGGTAAAGTGATGGCTGGAGGTGGAGCCAGGGGATCCTTAAGCCAAGGCAGAACTGGTGACTGGAAGATCCAACATGCATCGACACAGCTTTGTGGAGCAAATAAAGGATGATGAGCTGAGGAGCTGAAGAGAACCATCCTCTTCTGAATCCTCAAATAAAAAAGGTGGAGGCCAAAATTTGCTGGGCTTTCTTTCGTCCCACGCACCTGGTCAGACTTTTCCATAGGCTCATGCTCCTGGGTGATGGTTGGCCCAGTCCTCATTACTGCGTCTTTCATGGTGGCTGGCTGGGCTCTCGTCTGGTGTGGGGATGGTGATGTCCTCTTCAGCATCGCAGATGGTGAAGGCAGACCCGCAGGTCACCAGCAGGCACTCCACAAACTCAGTAAATGCCCCCCGAGCACCATCACTAGGAGAGGCATGCCTTGGTGCGTTCGTTTAGCTGGTCAGAATTTGCACAAGGAGTGATTGGGGAAGTTTGTTAGGCACGACAGTAAAAATTCTCTGGTATAGCTGCTCTAAGCCATTTTTGTCTTTTTTATGTCTGGTATTCTATCACACATGAATATCTGTAATGAAGCACACGAGGATGAAGGAATATCACAGAAACACAGAGAAAACTAAACAAAAACAGAACATACATGTTACAGATGTAGCCAAAGCAATGGTTATTATTCATCTTCTAGTTTTTTAATGCATATATTTTTGTCTGATCACAAACATACAATTTGTTAAAAAGATTAAAAAACAACAGATGGAGAGGTTTTTCATTGCATGTTTTCTCAGGGAGCTTGAAACAAACACATTGTGTTTTTTTTTTTTTTTTCCAAGATTTTGTTCCCTTGGGAAACATGGCACTTTGAAGCAGAAAGACATTTTCAGATATTCTGTTGCACCTGTGCATCCACTGTGCCAGCTCTCTCACCCAGACTGAACTCAACCAACTCACTGTTTTGAATTTCAGTGATCTGCTCTGCGCTGGCACACATCTGTTTAAAGTGACACAGATGCTGCACAGTGTGGTTGTGTGCAAGATAAGAACACAAGTGTATTTTATGAATTTATTTGGGTTGCCTTGACTTGATATATGATGCCATCATACGTTTTGTGGCTTAGTTTTCATTGAATCTTTATTTGATAAATGAAATAGTGATGGCATTAAGTCAGTGAGTTAGTACTGTAGTTAGTGCTTAAAGGAGCAATGTGTGACTTTTAGCGACATCTAGTGGTTCGGTTGCGAGTTTGCACCAGGTTTGCACTAAGGGCTCAGCCCACTGCTCACCCCTCCCTTTCGAAGAAGCTACGGTTGCTAAAACGGGACAAACATCTCGTCGGCTGAGACAGCAGAGAATAGCCAGAGTAAGCCAAGAGTGTGTAACATTGTCACTGTTTCTGTACCACAGTCCATTATAAACCACATCATGAATACTGTTTACAAAGCCATAGTCAGTTGAGGATCAAGGGTTTTAATATATAATTTAATAAAATAATATTAATCAGCTGATTGTCTCACAAACGTAACCAGCAGCACATTTATCCCCACATACTGTAGCAAACCCATAATACAGCGAGGGAGCAGCTATATATTTTTTCTAACAGGGTAGTAATAGTTTAGCTGGCTAATATGAGCTGTTGCTGTGGCTGAGCTGGGACTCGTCCGCATGAGTCCAAAGGTCGGAAGTGCGCGCGCAGTTACAATCATGTCATCTCCGCATCCCATAGATACTATTTACTACACACAATAGGCTTTTTTTCTCTGATTTTGAAAAATCTTCGCGATCGACTTTAGTGATAAAAGACTTTAGTAAAAGTCTCTATCGACGGGTTAGTGATTCCTGTAACGTATTGTTTTACGGTCAATGACATGAATACTAATCATCAGCTGTCTCACGAACGTAACAGCACATCTATCCCCAACATAACAAACCCATAACACAGCGAGGGAGAACTAAGTTACATGAAACAATCCCAACTACATATTTTACACCACTCACAAGGGAAAAGTCACTACTCACGGAGTGTAAGGCTAGCTTCCAGCTTTCCGCTACTTCTCTTTCAAGGTAGTTATGAAACGCGTTCTGTAGCACTGTGTGTTCGCGTTCGGCTACGGTAGGAATATGACGTCACAACATGGCGACCTTCATAGAAGGGGATTCCTGCGGTTATGGAGCTATTAATGTCTCATTCTAAGGTAATAAAAACATTACGGTTAATTAAGTAAGTTCTTTATACACCACTGAAAACATAGTTATGGATGTCATATTGCATTTCTGTTAATAGATACTCAACTTTGTTACACATTGCACCTTTAAACATTAGCTTTGAAGGCACATTAAGCTGATTACTCTCATAATCAGAAGATCATTCTCGTTGATATTTAACCCCCTTAATGCAAAAGAATGTGGAGGTTTAAATGTTACATGGAAATTTGGGAATACTAGCACAATCTAGTGACTAACTTAAATCAGTTAAAACAGAAGCTAACCTTAAATGAACAGAACACTCTCAATGACCTTACATGAGCAATGGATGCTCATGACCTCAATGCACAACTGCTACCGGGGATTATACCAAACATTTCTATAGCCATTTCAACTAACCATTTCTAGATGGTCTTGTATGTCAGTACCCTTAAAAAACTGTGATTAACTCAGCTTTCAGCACCTGTTAAAATCTGTGATTGCGATCTCTCATGACATTTACTGAAAACAGTGGCTGCAATAAGATTTCTTTAGGTTTTACTTTAGGTAATTACAGAGAATGTCTAATTGAAGAGAATTGCCACTGGCTGGGTTACTTCCGGGTTCTGGACTGGTTGCAGTAACGTGTCTCTGTCCATGCAGGGGCGCTCGCGGTCGAGTGCAGAATGAATGGGAGTCAATGGGGTTTCACCCCCAGAAATCCACTTTTCTCAGGATGTAATTTTTTGTCAAGTAATTTGAAAGTTGCATTCAAAAGGGAGGGCTAAGAAAATACACTCAGCTGAAAATTGCATTTTTAAGTTCACTTATCTGTTCTAAAAATCCGTTCAAAAATGTGATGACGTCACACAATAGCAGAATGCTAGCGTGTTCTGGCCAACAACAGCCTAACCTGTAAGAAATCAAAAGGACATATGTACTCATTCATTCGACTTTTGGCCTATAATCTATATTGAACTTGCGGAATCAACAATAAAATCTATTTTGATTTAACGACAAGCAGGTGAAAGAGACACATTTAGCCGTTTAGCCCCATAGACTCCCATTCATTCTGCACTCGCCCGCGATCACCTCCAGTGGAATTCTAATGGAACTGCAACCAAGGTGATGCACAATAGGGCTAATAGGAAGTGCCAAGGCTCGCTTTGTGCACCAGTTTAACCTTTGTTTTGGCATGCTTAGCAGCATTCAGCAGCAGCAAGTTCCAAAATTTCCAAAAAAAACTCAAAAAATTTTAAAATTTAGATGCAGTTTTAACAGTTTTAAATGGCTCAGTTTTGACGAAAACAAATGTACTATTAATTTTATACCCTTCACAGGGTAATGCTGGATCCTCTGCTGCTGGAATTAAGGTAAAACACAACCTCAGAATAATTTTTATCTTTAGTCCGTGTTGTTTAGCAAGATCTAATTTTTCATTTGATATGAGCACTTAAATGCATTCTTATTGTTACAGGGTGAGCCAGGAGAGCCAGGACGTGAAGGACAAAAGGTAAAACTGCATACTGCACTGAGTATTCACTTAAGATTGTTATTGTTTGGAACAAATGACTGCACATGTGTTTTAATAAAGTTTAACCATAAAGTATTATAGCAACATTATTTTCTGCACCGTATGACTGTATGAAGCAAAGCTTACCAACATTTGCGTGCTGCTATTAAGTGAGACACCAACTACTTAAGAAAGAAAGCGCTTTTTAGCAAGGTCAGCTTCCTTTCCAGCCGGATTTCAGGTGAACTAATATAACTTAAAAATGCACTTTTTATTTGATGTTTTTAGGTAACCTTTTAGTTTGTGCCTTAGTATACCTTGGCATAAACTATTCATTTACTGAGAATTGAACTCATTTCCCGCTCCAACATAAGCCGTAAAAACATAATGCTATTATAGTTTGTCTACTTTGTATTATTTCTTTGTTTTGCATCCCTTTATTACTTGTTATGTTTAAAACAACATTCAGGCTTCACTGAATAATCAATCTGCTCCAAATTCAGTTCTAAGGATACAAGAGAACAGCTTGAGTTCTCTTGCAGAAATCTTCATCACATTTACAGGACTTAAATGGTCACTTCACCCATTTGCATTAAGCTTTGTATTTTTAGAAACCCAGTCATATTTTCGAATGGTCATGGTTTATTCCCTTATTTTCCCCTGAGATGGGAGAAATAAGGATTTAAGTGTTTTACTTCCTGCTTATCGTGACGTAAAAATCGTCATTTTGCGTCACGATAAGCAGGAAGTCATATTTCATTAAAATCTTTAGAACTACAAAGATTAGCTCATTATTATTCCAGGGTGTGGGACCCACTCACCCTACAGGCCTATTACAGATCAGTGGGTGGGACTTCACTTGCAGAAACTGAAATCAATAAACGCCATCTTGTTTGGAAGCTAAGCTAACAAGCGCTGTGGAGATAGTAAGTTATGACAATGACGGAAGAAACTAAACATGATATGGAAGAAGAGGATTTTGAAATTCTGCTGCTCGAATCCGATGTTCGTGGCTATCTTTACGAGTCGCAGTATAGTTTAAAGCAGCCGAGGCTCATGGAGGAGCAGGAGGCTGCCTGTTGGTCGAGGACCCCGGACTGACTCTGGCGCTGGGCGGCTTGCTGGTGCCCATGCTCTCGCTGCGTGCTACGGCCTACGGACACAGCCCGACACAGCCCGTTCTGCTGCAGAGAATTTCAACGATGGCAATTTCTCCTGGAGGAAATCTCTGAATCAGACGAGCACACGGACGTTTGTGTTGTGATAGTTTCGCCTGACTAAACATCCAGGTAACATGCAGTTATTCACCATATAGAAAGAAATACAAAGAGGAGTAATTCACTAATGAGTTTGCCAATGTAACGTTAACGGGGTTTGTTGTTGTGGGAAGAAGAAGGCAGGAACTGGCGAACATTTAAACATTTTAATAGTAAAATGAACAAATACAAAACAAAAATATAAGCCAGCAGCCCCTCCTTGACGACTGCTGTAACGTTACACACAACAGAAACAAAACACAACATAACATCAGGCCTGTTTCTCTCTCAGTCTGCCGTCGTCGCTCCCCGTTTTATGCTTTTGCTTCTCCGTGAGGTCCCGTGAGGTTCGCGCCTCACAGGTGTCTTTCATTATCAGTCTCTGTTATAACTCACACCACTGGCCTCGCGCAAAGCGCCGTCCTCTTACATCCCTCGCCCTCGATCGTCCTGCTTGCCACGGCCAACTAGACATTTTTTGTGAAATGAATTTCAAACTCTGGTGACAGCTAATGTTAGCCTTGTAGACGGAAGAGTGAATTCTCTGTTTGCACTGTCCCGGATTAGTGGGTGTGGCTTGCAGATCTGTGCAATGCGGGGCATTGTGGGACATGTTGTCTATTAATACTTAGGCGCCCCTTGGTTATTTTCTGTCTTTTCTCGGTCAAGAGGGCACCAAATTAAAAAAAAATTATTTTACATTTCGACTACATATATGATCCATTTTCAATAAAGATTAATGTTGCAATGGGTAAAATGCTCCTTTAAAAAAAGTTCTGTGTAAACTTACAACTCTAAAACTACAGTCTGAGATCTTTTTAACAGCACCCTTTTGAGCACCAGTCCTACTTACTTTTCACATGCGTATTTATTTCAACAGAGAATGAGCTAATTAACAACAGAATTGTATCATAGTTACGTGGTATGTTAGTGCTTCTGAGGTTTTAGTTTTTATTCCTCATTTCTCATGATATACTGTGCCCAAAGTAATATAATAATGTCGACTGTCATGCGATTATTTTTTCAAATCTAATTTAATTACATGATATGTCGATTAATTAATCTTTTTTATCGCCAAATTAATCACACATTAAATTTGGCATCAAATTTTGATCCCCAAAAGTTCATTTGAAGTCATTTGAAGTCAAAACATCAAATAGACATTACGAATATAGCTTTAGAAATAAATATTTTATTTGATTCAACATAGAATTTATTATACAATTTGTTTAAGGTTACTGCAGCCTAAACAGAAGCCGATTCTGAATTGGTATTTAGATATATTTACAGACCAAAACTTCTCAGGTTACAGGTTACTGAGAACAGGGAACGAGACACTGCGTCGAATGATGCTTTGGGTGTGTCTGAAATCACAATCAAATCACGGCAATCACATTGACCGGTGAAAGTTGAAATTCATTAATGAATCATTAATGTGAATGATTAACTTGCAACCTGGAAGTATAAAAGGGTTACAAACATGACAATATCCTTTCATCTGAAAAGACTGTTTGGTAGGCAGGCCCCGAGGCATGGTAAGGACATGCAGTGTCTCGTTCCCTGCAAACCCGGCTCCAGACAACAAATTCACGGAAGGGCATTACATTTTTTTCAGGGGCCACGTTCTGAGTACGATCGTACGATCTTTTTTGCTCCTCATCCACCTCCAGCCTGGTCCATCCAACTATCCCAGACAAAAAAATGGACCATAAAAGGGCTGAGTCAAGCGCTAATTAATTCTGAAGTTAAAATTTTTAAAAAGATTAAATAAAGAAGAATTGTTTAATTTATATGTCTCCTTGCTTTCGACTCACCCCTCTCTTGCAGCTTCCACTCCATCTGCTCGAGCGAGCAAGGCCCGCCGGCTGCCAACCTTGCATTCAGCAGCTTCTCCACCTTCCTCCCATACAGAGCCGGTTCTGCACCGGCGTTACTCCACTCTGTTGTGTTCTCTTATTCCGTTGCTGGTTTATAAATGTCCACAAGATGGAGGTATTGTGCTAGAGATGAAAGTAGGAAGGAGAGAAGAAATGGGTTGTGAGATAAAGAATGAAAAGTAAAGAGATCTGTTCGCTACACTGTGTGCTCTCATTGATTCTCATGTGATTACACAACAAATTGGCGACGAGGATGGCAGTTCATCTTCCTCCTACATACAGTACTTACAATGTCCTGGTGAGCCTGCAGTTCCGTTTGGGATCTGGACGCAAATGTTCGAGAACTTCTTGTTGTTCATTCATTTTACACTCTTCCTAATACTGGTACGACCTATGCATCTGCCCTTACGGCTCTCAGAACTCGTTTTGTACCGAAAGTTAATGTCATTGCGGAACAACATAAATTTCGTCAAAGGGAGAAAAGGCATGACGAAAATATATTTCAGTACGTGGCCGCGCTTCATAACATGGTGTCATTATGTGCATTTGGTGACAAAGAAGATGAAATGCTAAGAGATCAAATTGTGGAGAAAGTGCACAGCAGCCAGATCCATGAACGCTTACTACTTGAAATGGATTTGATGTTAGAGGGAGCAGTACAAGTGGCCGTTCAAGTGGAAAATGCCATGGCTAATGCGAGTGAATTTGCAAAACCTGCCGACTTGTCAGTTCAACGGCTATATGTCAGAAAAAAAGAAACAACCATGCGTAGAACCACACAAAGTAAAATCTAGAGCCATTCTGCACGCAAATGTTATCGCTGTGATTCCAGCAGCCATTTGGCAAATGTGTGCCGCTCTGGACGAAGACAGGACATCAGAGAAATCACTGTCCTGAACTGACTGTTTTGTACATGACAACACATTTGCTGCTGCAAACAAAATGTGCGTCTTGTCACATATTCAAAAGAGGACCTTCCAGTGCTGGGATGTTTTAAGACGTCTGCACGACATGGTGAACATTCAGTACCTGCCATATTCTACACTGTGAAAAGTGGAAACACACTTATGGGCATGGACTTAATATATTCCTTGAACTTGCGCATAACAGAAAATAAAGTACTCAACCCCAAACAGTCAGTGCAACAAGTGTTCCATACTGATAGCCATCTTTTGGCTGTGCAAAGAACTACGTACACAAAGTGAAAATGCATGAAAACTTCATTCCTGTGCAACAGAAGCTACGCAGATTACCTTTTTCTGTAAGGGATGCTGTGTCTGCAGAGCTGAACTGCCTACTTGCAGCAGATATTATTGAAAGAGTGGATGTTTCACCATGGGTTTCGCCCATCGTAGTTACTCAAAAGAAATCTGGAGACATCAGAATGTGTGTGGATCTAAGGGACCCCAACAAAGCAATCGTTGTGGACAGCTACCCAATTCCACACATTAAAAAACTATTTTCACAATTGAGAGGTGCTGTGATGTTTTCTACAATCGACCTAGCAAATGCTTACCATCAGGTACCAATACATGAGGACAGAAGGGACATCACTGCTTTTATAACACATGATGGTTTGTTTAGTTTCAAGCGAGTTTGCTACGGATTAGCATCAGCCCCAGCGGCGTTTCAAAAACTGATGTCTTCTATTCTTAGGGGTGTTACAGGCGTCCAGTGTTATCTGGATGACATAATTCGCCTTTGGCTAAGCCCCGCCCCCCTTAGTTACTATTGCTACTTCTTTCAAACTTTATTCTGGGCTCTGGTTTGGTATCAACATGGCTTATGCTGTGACAGCTCTTCCTGCTGAAATGTTATCAAACTTTTATAAAGCAGCAAATAAAGTGTCAGATAGAAGTAGGCAAAAGGGACCTATATGCGTTTGAAGACTATATTCAAGACATACAAGTGAAACGCAAGAAACAACAAGGCATCCAAATAGAGGCAAAAGCATAACGTTACCGGTCACAGTCAAAAACTGAACCACCACATTTCCTACTAATCGAGACGGAGGCTGGGACTAACAATATCAGGGAGCAATACTGTTCATGCAAAGCTGGGTAGGTCTCTATTCACTTCTATAATCGTTATTACAAAGCAAATGGACTACCGGAGTATAACGTTGTATTTATTTATTTTTTATTGTACGTGCGCTAGCGTATCAACAACCGGAATGAGAACCGAAATCATAACCTAAAACATTATAAAATGGTCTAACTAGTATAACTTCACAGTAAGGTTATAAGCAAAACAGATGTGCTTGTTGATCTTTGAGGGGTTTAGCTGACTGAGGACGTCCATACAGTTTAATCCAAAGACAACACTTGTCAGGATTTGACTTCGGTTTTGGGAAGGGAAAAAACGGACACCCCCCTCCAACCTCTCTGGGAAACACGTATCTGTGTTACATATACCCCAGGCACAATGTTTAACCATATTTTTGATAAAACTACGACGGTAATAGCCTGCCGAGACCAAAAATATGAGATGCCTGCCTGTGTTGAAAGTCAATGGAGTGCTGTGAAAAAAGTGTCGGACCTCTGTGGGAGCTCGTTCTTGGCTGCGCTATGATTGGTCAATCTACATTCTAGGGAGTGGCTTAGCCAAGGCGAATTGTGGTTGGTGACTCTGTTACTAGCTATGATGCTCACCTAAAAATAGTGATCCACAAACTACAAGAAATAGGTCTGCAACTAAATGAGAAGAAATGTAAATTTCGCCAGGAGAAGCTCACGTTTCTGGGACATACCCTCTCCGGGACTGATGCCGGATCACAGCCACTTGGAAGCAATACGCAATGCTCCACCACCTTCGGATGAGCCCACACTAAGATCATTTCTAGGCCTCACCGCTTGGTATGCTAAATTCATTCCTAACTACGCAGCTGTTGTTGAACCTATGAGAGATGCCCTTTGAGGAAAGTCGAATTTTGTATGGACTAATAAAGCGCACAAAAGTTTCCAGAAAGTAAAAGAACTGATTGCACAAAGCCCTGCATTGGCTTTATTTGATCCCGCTTTGCCCACAATGGTTAAAACAAATGCCTTAGACTACGGCATAGGTGGCATCCTGACTCCTCTTCATCCAGATAAGTCAGAAAGGACCATGGCTTTCGCATCCAGAACCTTGACATCGGCAGAAAGAAAATATTCTGTGGTTGAAAAATAAGCCCTTGCTTGTGTATGGGTCATTGAGTGTTGGAGAACATATCTGTGGCGCAAACACTTCAAACTAAGATCTGACCACCAAGCCCTAACCACCCTTTTGACTACTAAAGGTATGGGACGAGGTGGACTGAGAGTAGCATGATGGTCTGCCAGATTGCTCTGTTTTAACTATACTATGCAGTACAGACAGGGGGTTGACAACCAGGTCACTGATTGCCTTTCGCGTCTTCCATTGCCAAATGAAATTAATTCTGACTCGGATTCTGAACCCTAAACTGTTGCTGCTATCACTACACTCCTGTCAGCTGTTCCTGTGACCGAGTTTGCTGCTGAAAGTTCCTCATGTCCTGAGCTTGCCAAACTTAATCAGTACATTGAGTATGGCTGGCCCGCTACCTCGAAAGCCCTGCATCCATGTCCAGGTACTTTCCAATACGAGACGAACTGTCTATGTTGGACTCGTATGTGCTAAGAGGACCACACAGACTGATTGTGCCGCTTAGTTTACGTTCACATATGGTCACCCTCACTCATGATGGCCATCAAGACATTGTGAGAACCAAGCAACGGCTTAGGGAACTTTACTGGTGGCCTAAGATGGATTCGCAGGAACAGTCCACGATTGCAACCTGCGTCACCTGCCAACTCAATGATAAAACTGCTAGAACCACACATGCACCACTTACACCAGTTGACTATCCAGTAGGTCCGTGGAAGAAACTGGGCATCGACGTGGTGGGTCCATTCGACATTGGTCCTGTTTTTTGTAGATATGCTATCACAATGATTGACTGCCATTCAAAATGGCCAGCGGTAGCTTTTGCACCTCGTGTGACTGGATCTACCATTAATTGTTTTCTGAGGTCAGTGTTCAGCCAAAAAGGGAATCCTCTGGAGATTGTTACTGACAACGGGCCTCAGTTCCGGTCAACAGATTTTAAACTATTTCTACAAGAGAGATGTAAAGCACATCTGTACTTCTATATATCACCCGGAAGGAAATGGAGCTGTGGAGCGCTGGAATAAGGTACTGAAGGAGGCTATCCTGACTGCAGAAAGGGAGAGAGCCCCTTGGACATTGTTCATTGCGGATTTTCTACAAACTTACCGAGGCACACCTCACGCCACGACAGGAATTTCTCCTTTCGAGCTGATGTTTGGAAGGAAAATGAGAACAAAGTTGACAATTCTTCCAAAGTGCAATGTGAACCCTGCTATAAAAAGCTGAAAACAAAAGTGATGCAAAACCAGAGGAAGATGAAAGCATACCTGGATACAACGCGCAAAGCAAAGACCCCTGGGCTCAAGGAAGGCGACTTTGTACGGGTGAGAAAACCTGTGCATGTGAGAAAAGGAAAATCTAAATTCAGCAACCCTATGCAGATTGTTAGAAAGAAGGGGAAACATAGTTTTGAACTGAGTGATGGACGAACGTGGGACATGTCTCATTTGGCACCGTTTCACCCAGAAGTTACTCAGGTTCCAGAACACTCTGAACAGTCAACTTCTACTGCATCACCTGGACGTGGAACCAATCAATTGGAGGGACGTTGTTGAAAAAAGCCAGTATAGTTGAAAGACTATGTCACTTAAACTGCCATAGTTGGCAAAGAAGGAAGTAATGGGGAAAGAAAAAAAACAGAAGTTTAGTTCAGGAAAGTTGTGGTTTGACCCATCATTTCTTTCCCTTTCCTCTCCCTCACTCCTTTTCTTCTTCGCTTCTCCACCGGGCACAGGGGCCGATTTCTGCGTGAGGATGCCTCCGCAAACGACCTCAGCCCCGACCCTTCCTCCTTTTAACCCTCGTAAGGCTCGATCTCCCTTTTCTCTCTTCTCATCAAACACCTCAACCAGCTCCTCCAAACGCTGTTGCCTCAAAAACCCCTCTATTGACCAACAACATAAGAGCTACCCTAAAAAATAAAGAAATGAAAAAATGCAGGTGGCATTTGTCGTTAGCTGAATTTTATATTGCTATCAATTGCTATACCCAAATCATATGCTCCGCTTTTCTCCATAGATGGCACAAGTTGAACGACTCTCTTTCCATTATAGCGGAGCTCGCACTGTCCTACGGAGGTTGCCACTTTTATACGTACCACAAACTGTTTTCCGCTAAATGCGCCATGCGTTGGCTATTTCTCAATGGAATCAGTGTCCTTATTGGGAAGCTTGGATATCGATCTCCACAACAGAGTGTTTTCTTGTATGCCAAAACATTTCATGTGCATTTTGCAGATCTGTAATCATGCCACGACGGCGCGCCCGCAGATTAACCCTTCAGTTTTCTCCCTGCCCAGTACAGAGCCAGTTCAAATCTACCAGCTACGTTCCGCGATCCGCCAGAGAGCAACACTCTTCCAGTAGAGATTTCCCAAGTACAGCCTCATATCGTATCAAACAGGCTGCAATAATGTTCCATGACGGAAAATGCCCTAGACAACGCTGACGCTTCCTCCACGTCTGCAACTACTGCGGAGGTGCACAAGCCCGAGTTGCATGTCCAGTACAGAAGTACCTGTCAATAAAAGTGCAAAAACTATCTCTCGACTCCCGCGAATGTTTCGTCTAGCAGACGAATTATATCACAACCCGGACGTTTCACTGCCTAAACAGAAAATCGATCGAATAATATTGATCGCGTCCAATCTCATAGACTGCACTAATTGTACCTAACGCAAAGTCCTCGCGCTGCTCAGCCACCTAAACTATGCTATGCGCATAATTCCGCAAGGCTGTCCCTTCATCGCGCATTTTCCTCACCCTTGCGTCTTCCATTCAACCGCTAGAAGACCAAATCATATTATCTCGAGAATGTGGTCAAATCCCCACTCAATCCAATCCACTCTTCGCTGTCGACTCCAATCAATCAGCCACGAGATTCTGGTTCCAAAAACATCTTAAAGCAATTCTCATCCAATCCCGCATCGCAGCTAATTAATTCTCAAGTCGCTCCTTTCGCATCGGAGCAGCAACCAGCCGCTCAAAAAGGTCTCTCCCATCAACAAATGCAAACCCTAGGTTGCTGGTCTTCAGAAGCTTTCAAAACGTACATCAGATCCAGCCGCTTTCACATCCGAGATGCACACCAAGCCCTATCTAATTAAAGCTTTCATTCAAAGCACCTGCCGCGCTCCTTCATTTTGTCACTCTCCAACCCACCTCCCAGAATCAATTTTGTCTCGCCGTATGCACGTACGCTCAGAAAGTACATTTTCGATTTATATATTTCTCAATCAAATGCAGGCTCCCCCGTTCAGGCTCAGTCCCCCTACAAACGCCAGTCGAGCCCTCCCGTTCGAATAGCAGTGAGAGCCCGCACAAACTATTCGTCTTCAGACGGCCGCTCTCGTGTCGCCACGTGGGCTCCCCGTTCATCGGGGTGCGAGGGGTCTTTTCCCGTGTCCCAGCCCCCTTCGAAGTGCCGGTCGAGCCCCCCGACAGAGTTCAGCGGACGCCCCGCGTTCGATTGCTGGCGAGGCTTACCCATCTGATTCTGCGAGCATCCAAGCTCCCGTCGGATGCTGTGAGAGCCCCCCTGGTCGTACTGTTAAACTTGAAACCTTATAAATACCTTTGTGTGCCCTTCACTTTTTTTATTTTACATAATTTTACGAGTGCTGTCCCAAGTTACCTGGCATTTATGGGGGAGTACTAGGGTTCGGGCCGAATTCCGAGCTCGAAGCCCTTCCCCCAGACAGCACGCCAAATATGCATTAAAATTTCTCCCTCTAATTTTATGTAAGTGTGAACTAGTGAAACAAGTAATTCATAAGTCACTTACATTTTAGATGCAATATTGACTTTGTTCTATTTTAAAACAAAGATCCCAGCAGAAACAGAATCGCATCTCGCAGCAACTGTGTTTTCATCACTAAATGATTGAGTGTTTTAAACGAATTGGTTGAGTAAAAGATTCAATGACCCATTCTGGGGTGCATTTCCCGTACAACGATGTAACTTGCTGCTTCACTACCTGGAGAAATCAACTAGCTAGTCGCGACTGTTTCCCGAAACCCATTGTCGCAAAGTATCGTTCAACCACGTTGGTTTCACACGTGGTGGAGTAATAACTACTTTTAATTAAACTGTTTGAGATCCAATTAACGCTAGATTTGTTAATATAAATTACAGACATGTCATCTGAGGACTATTTCAAATTGTTCTCAGTAATATTGCTTTATCACCAAACTCAATATTTGGCTCGTTCTTACATAGTAGAGCACCTTCGCACATGCGCACTCTTCAAAATTGGTACTTTAAATCTATTACATTTGTAGGTATGCTGAATAAAAGGCACCGGTTGTACTGAATGTCAGCTTTTTTCTTATTTTGCTCAAGATAAGGATTTATTACTTCCAAATGTCATGCAATATAGAAACAATGCTTCTAACCACAGGTCGAGAGCTGTCGTTCAAACCACACAACTTTGCGATGCAGTTTGCGAATGTTCGTTGGAACGATGGTTTCGGAATACAACCGACTCGTTGAACTATGCTGATAACGAGGGAAATTGCGACCATAGTTGGCTAATGATGCTTTCGGGAAACGCAACCCAGAATGACTACTTTATTCTTGATGAATCAGGTGTTTGAACGAATCATTTGAACAAACGACTCAATGACTCACTTAACACTGCAGCCGCTATGCCTTACCGCAATCTACTAGCGGTTTAGTTTAGGTTTGAAAGTGTCATTCTTTCAACTTTTCTTATTTGTATATTTTTAAAAAAAGATTTAAAACAATCTCATAACATTATTTAATGTATAATATTTAATGTAAATGATTTAATTTGATCGGTAACAGTCATATATTATCTTATTCAAATTTAATTTAGTGATCAAATAAAGAATTTTTAAATGAAAGAGGAATCATTAAGAAATATAATCATATATTTAATAAGATTAGGGGAAATGTCCTTTATAAAGGTGGTAAAAATATCACAAATATCCAGATTTAAATGTCAAAGCTGATTGAACTCTGATGTGTATACTGATTCATAATAAATTATACTGTATATAACACAATTGTCACCATGTAACAGCTATCGTTATTAAGCACTACTATTCTTAGGACACAAACAAACATTCCCGCACTCAATATCTACAAACCAATCAAGTCCATTTACAAATATTGTTTTTTAAATCAGACCAAACACATTGTTATTTTTATTCAGGAGTTTATTCAACTCACCAACTTGTAACAAAAGTTACAGTAGCCTATTGATAAAAATATATAAGTAAAAGTGCAAACAAGCAAGGACTGGTGGTTGGTCGACTCCTGCGTGACTACTAACATTTACGACTAGACTTGATGGTCGAGTGCGGGTGTGGGCGGTAATGGGTTGCAGGAGAATAAAACGATTTGTGGGACTCCCTATCTAAATAAAACATCCCAAAACAAATACATTGTTATTAATCTATTGCACAAAAGCAATAAGAACATCTAAACAAAATAACGATTTACAGTCGCAAGCATAAGTAGATTTTCTCATTATAACGTGTTTTTGCAGCATTGTGCAATGTAGCCAATTACAGACATACATGTTGATTTCTAAAACACAATAGCCAATCAGATCCATTTCAGAAAAAAATCCACTCACAAAACGTTGGAGTTTTTGTGAGATCGCGATGAAATGAGATGAGACCAGACGTAGTGTTGATGAAGGGAGACAGGCTCGGCCAGGGCCCCCAATGCCCGCCCATGGCGCCGGGACTGGTTCCCTGTTCTCAGGGATTATAGGTTACAGTCATAACCTGAGACTTACCCTTTAAAAAGGGAACTCGCACTGCGTCGAATGACGCTTTGGGGAACGATTTACCCACACCGCCATGCTAAGAGAGTGGAGGGTGAGTGGAGAGTTTCAGGAGAGTGACAGTGACAGCATTCCCTGTGGTCATAGCCCAAGCTATATGTTCTACAGAAAAAACTCCATAAACATAGTTTAATGAAAGGCCTACCTGGGCCTGCTCAAGGGCCTAGGACCACAACTTTACAAAATTAGAAGGGGTTCCTTCGGGTTCCCTAGCCACATTCCCTAGAAGGGACCCCTTCTAATTTTAACTTACACACACACACACGCACACACATACTTATTGCGCCTTCCCTCCTCGCGCCCGACGCTACAAAACCGTTCAAAACCCATAAAAGCAACAATTATTAAAAATACTTACAGGTTTTGATTCATATGAGGAAGCTGATCCATATACACTGGGTAAGTAAGTTACTGAGCCCTCCTTCAGGAACAACTGCTTGCGAATCCACATTTGAATTCATTTATGTTTTTGAGCGATTCGTCATTAAAATGAGAACACAATCGGCCTATACTGTTGTGGTAGCGTTGCAAATATGAACTCTAACGTCTCGGTTACGTATGTAACCCTCGTTCCCTGAGTAGGGAACGGAGAGGTTATGTCGGATGACGGAGAATGGGGGTTTCGCATAGAAAGCCAATCCTCTTCGAGTATTAAAAAAAGAGCCAATGGCGTGAAAATGCCTTGGGTCTGCGGAATTTGCATAGCGTATCTCCGCCCCACCTCGTGGTTATAAAAGGAGGAAGCGGACGCAATCGCACTATGTCTTCGCTGAGGAGCCGAGACTGAACTCGGGCGTCTACCCAGCGGTACAGCGGAAGTGGCAGGGAGACGTAACGTCTCCGTTCCCTACTCAGGGAATGAGGGTTACATACGTAACCGAGACGTTCCCTTTCGTAGTCACTCCGAGTTACGTCGGATGACGGAGAATGGGGGTCCCCCGTGTAATCACGCCACCTTCACAGCTGTCTTCCAGTGCCCTGCGCAAGTCTGCACCCCTGACACATTTAGCTCACTAATGAGGAGTCCTACTTGACACAGGAATACCAAGGTACACTGGGGAGCATATCCCAGGGGAATATGCCGCAGCATGCCTACCAAAGGGAGGACTTATGAATGCACATATTGCCCCGTAGGGCTCATACGGAGGAACTAGAGTGACCAACCCGTAGGGTGGCAGAATCTTAACTCCGGGGTGGCAAGGTGGCTTGCCGAGGGAAGACACATGCTCAGAGAGGCTTACAGTGGAAAATACACATGTGGAGGTTACTAGCAGGAACCATGCACATGGAGGCACCTAGCCGACGTCCAGGCAACAGACACTGGCGCCAGCATCAACAGTGCTGGAGGACTCAGGGCTTCAACGGAAAGCTCAGCTGAGTAAATATCGCATTACCAGTCCATGGAGTGGAGTGGCGAGCAAGCGAAGACACCTGAGCGGGTCCAGTACTGGCCGGGTGAGCGAGTACAAGAGAGGGCACAGGCTCCACTCTGAGATTATAGAATCTAGCGAATGTGTTAGGTGTCGCCCAGCCTGCAGCTCTGCAGATGTCTGCTAGCGAGGCGCAATGCGCTAAAGCCCAAGAGGAGCCACACTCCGGGTGGAGTGGGCCGTCACACCAAGGGGGCACGGACGACCTTGCTGCTGGTAAGCCAAAGCGATGGTGTCCACTATCCAGTGAGACAGCCGCTGCTTCCCTTCTGGCTCCCACCATAACAGACAAAGAGCTGGTCTGAGGTCCTCAAACACCACGTTCTGTCTACGTAAGCACGGAGGGCGCGTACTGGACAGAGCAGTGCCAAGGCTGGGCCTGCCCCCTCCAGGGGCAGCACTTGCAGGTTCACCACCTGATCCCGGAAGGGAGTGGTGGGAACCTTGGGCATACATCCACGCCGGGGTCTCAGGATCACGTGAGAGTACGCCGGCCCAAATTCCAGGCATGCTTTGTCAATGGAGAATGAGTGCAGGTCCCCTACCCTCTTGATGGAGGCCAGTGCAACCAGGAGCGCTGTCTTCATTGACAGGAACTTCATCTCAACTGATTGCAGAGGCTCAAATGGAGGCCTCTGCAGGGCATTTAAAACCACTGAGAGGTCCCAAGAGGGTACGAGAGGAGGGCGAGGAGGATTCAGTCTCCTCGCTCCCCTGAGGAACCTGATGATCAGATCGTGCTTCCCCAACGACTTACCTTCGACTGCTTCATGAAAAGCGGCAATTGCAGCCACATAAACTTTTAGAGTGGAAGGAGACAGCCTTCGCTCCAACCCTTCTTGCAAGAAGGAAAGCACGACACTGATCGAGCATCTCCGGGGGTCTTCTCGGCGAGAAGAGCACGAGTTGACGAAAAGGTTCCACTTCAATGCATAGGCGTGTCTCGTGGACGCTGCTCTAGCGGAAGTGATGGTAGCCGCCACCACAGGTGGCAGGGTACTCAAACCTGCCTCGTCCCATCCAGGAGCCACACGTGTAGCCTCCACAGATCGGGACGAGGGTGCCACAGGGTGCCCCGTCTCTGAGAGAGGAGGTCCTTCCTCAGAGGAATAGGCCAAGGAGGTGCTGTCGCGAGTACCAGTTCGGAGAACCAGGTCTTGGTGGGCCAATATGGGGCTACCAACAGGTCAGGTCAACGAGACCAGTTGACCTGATCTCGAGAGTGTGCTAGGATCAGCCAATCGTCGAGGTAGTTCAGGATGCGAACCCTGTGTTCGCGAATGGGAACAAGGGCTGCCTCGACAATCTTTGTAAAAACGCGACCTTGCCACTGTCGCCTTGCTTTTGCCTTGCTTTTGGCTTGCTTAGTCGGGGTTATTTATTTATTATTTAATATTAACAATATTATTGATCTGTGTTGTACTACTTTCATGTTATCACTGTGAAGCTGCTTTGATACCATCTGTATTGTGAAAAGCGCTATATAAATAAATGTGACTTGACTTGACGTGAGGGGACAGAGCCAACCCGAATGGGAGAACCGCGTACTGAAATGCTTGACCCTCGAAAGCAAACC
Organism: Pimephales promelas; assembly: GCF_016745375.1. Next base: position 1,504,920 of record NW_024121114.1, read on the forward strand.
GTAGAAACGGTCTGTGTCGAGGTAAGATGGAGACATGAAAGTACGCGTCCTTCAGGTCTATCGCTGCAAACCAAGCCTGGGGCCGAATGCATTCGGAAATGCATTTGGCCATGAGCATTTTGAACGGGAGTCGGTGAAGAGTGCGGTTCAAAACGCGTAGATCTAGGATCGTCCGTAACCCACCGGTCATCTTGAGGACAATGAAGTAGGGGCTGTAGAACCCTGACCTCATCTCGGCTGGAGGGACAGCCTCGATCGCACCCTTCGCCAGAAGGGTAGCGATCTCCGCTCTCATGACCGGGGCATTGCCACCGACCACCGTAAAGCGAACTCCCCGGAAGCGGGGAGGAGACCGTGCGAATTGAATCGCATAGCCGAGCCTGATAGTTCGGGTGACCCAACGGGATAGGCCAGGGAGCTCTAGCCAAGCTCCCAGGAACCGAACCAGCAGGATCATCCGAGCCACAGACGTCCCCCCGGAGGGGCAGCGGGGCGGAGAGACCTGCAGACGTGGGGGAGTTACCCCCCGTGTGTGCAGAATCAAACTCCGCTCCCCGACAGAGGAGACCAGGGAAGGACCAGCGTTCCAGGGGGGTCTGCTCTGCCGGGAGTCTGGCGATAGAGGGGGAAGGGAGCAGCGTGGTCCGGAGACGACAGCCGCTTCCTTCCGCGCCCTCACAGACAGAGGAGAATGAGAGTGGTGAGGCCCAGGGGTGTAACACACTGTCATTTTGCTCTGCGTGCTCAGTGATGGTGTCAAGTCTTTCTTTAACCAACTCAGGGTGCTGTGAGCAGCGGGGAGCTGAGAACAAAAGATTCTCCCCAGGCCCTCTACCGGGGGAAGGAGGGGGCCTGCTACCACCTCCTGGGAAAACACTAGACGCCAACACTGAGCAGCCTGTCTCAGGAACGCCGCTTGCCCTGGCGTTTAGCGGGGCGCGGGGCCTGAGGGGGCTGTGGTGCCTTCCTGCGGCCTCCTCCACGACACAGCCCAGGTGAAGGCTGCTGCTGTGGCCGTGCGGGAGGGGAGCTGCGGGAGGGCGCCCTCGGTGGCGAGCAGGCTGAGGCGTCTGTGCCGACGGCTGGGTGGAGGCAGCAGCTGGCCGTCGGGGCAGAATATGTTTGATGGCCTCAATCTGCTTCTGAGCGGTCGAGAACTGCTGGGCGAAGTCCTCAACCGCACCGCCGAAGAGGCCAGCCTGGGAGAGGGGGGCGTCAAGCAGATGAGTCTGCTCGGCGTCCCGCACGTCAGCCAGGTTGAGCCAGAGATGACGCTCCTGGACCACGTTAATGGCCATCACCTGACCGAGGGAGCGCTCCGCCACCTTAGTCGCTTGGAGAGCGAGGTCAGTAGCAGCACGCAGTTCGTTGAAAGCCCCGGAGGTCAGAGGAGCCTTCTATGACTTCGTCAGCTCCGCATGCAGCCCAGGGAAGAAAGGGATTGGGGTCGGCTGTGGCCGTGAGGCGGCAGCCTTGCCCAAAAACCAATCATCCATCCGTGAGCGATCAGGTCAGGGCGGAGGGTTCCACACTAACCCAATGCTCACGGCAGCCCGAGACAGCATGGCCGTCATCTCGGGATCAGACACGGGCAACGCTGGCAACCCCGAAGGAGGCAGCGCAGCCGCATCCTCACTTCCCGAGGAATCAAGCCCGCCTTGTGATGCCGCGATCGACATCGCATCCTCCTCTGGAGCGCCGAACGAAACAGACGGCACTTACGAAGAAGCGCTTGTGTGCATCATTACGGCACTCTCGGGTTGCGACACGGCTGAGGGGGGTGTGGCCCGAGGAGCAAGCGTCGGGTTTTTGTTCCACACCGTCACCGTCAGATCACCCTGTCTGCGAGCCGAAGAGTTCCCTCTGGAAGAGGAAGCAGATCGGTTAACAGACGCGGGGACTCTCACAGTAAGATCATTGAGTCTCGATCTCAGTGTCGCGATGGTCATGTTCCCACAGAAGGAACATGAGTCATCCACGAGCGCTGCTTTAGCATGTTCAAAGCCTAGACACACAAAGCAGCGCTCATGCCCATCAGAAGAGGAGAGAAATCGACCGCACCCAGAAGAACACGGGCGAAGCATCTTTAAAAAGACGTGCCGCGTGCAGCTCTTTCAGTAGAGAGGAAATTCACTCTGCAGCGCTGAGGCGACCAGGGAGAAGCACAAAGTCTGGCAGACCACTGCACAGATCGCAGGCAATGTAGAATCTCGCTGGGTACCGCCGTCACACCAACACTGGAGAGGATGCTCGTCTCGAAAAGATAACTCAGTATGAGTGGCTTGTGGAGTGAAGAGGTTCTTTTGGCTCCGAAGCGAAAACATACTGCGGTTGCGTCCGCATCCTCCTTTTATACCCACGAGGTGGGGCGGAGATACGCTATGCAAATTCCGCAGACCGCATTGGCTCGTTTTTTAATACTCGAAGAGGATTGGCTTTCTGCGAAACCCCCATTTTCCATCATCCGACGTAACTCGGAGTGACTACGAAAGGGAACCACTGATTCTTTACATGCTCGTCCCTGGTAAATGAAAAAAAATTAGCTGAACTATCTTTGCATTGTAGAACACAGCGTCTTCCCGACATGATGCTATGATGAAGTATTTGAATGTGTAGACTTCAAGTTTACACTTCCGTCTGCGCGCGCAGTAACGTACGTCACGATGTAACAGCTAATGACTCGTTTAAAAAACAATTCATTTCATAGACTCAGAGTCGACTCTCACTTTTGAAAGACAATAACTTTATATACAGTGCACTTTCAGATATAAATCTTTGCAGGATGTTTTCATTCCCTTAGAGCTTTATTCCACACCATATGAACAGTCATTTTAAAAAATCCATGATAGGGGCTCTTTAATACAGCGTGTATAGCATCCTGGTACCTAATCACATTGCCAAAGGCAGTGTACTCAGCAACAAAACAATACCCTTAAATCAGGGGAGTACAACATAGGCCACTCTGCCTAGTGGAGGCCCCGTATTGAGGGGCCTACCATCTATATGCATGGGCGTCAGCTCATGGTAATGCTCTGGGTACAAGGAAGCGTAATTCAAAAACCAGAATAAAATGAAGTTTTATTCATTTATCCACTCGCTGCCGGACTAAGTTTTCCTTTTTTTTTTTGAAAAACTTTCATCATCCATCTGCAGCTTACCCCTTGTCAGCCACCGCATCGTCTGAGAGGATTATACCCCTCTCAATCAACAATCGGTGGGCCTCATCAATGGGAACCCTACATCCAGACACTGAACTCTCCTCTCTCGAGAAGAGGGGACAGGCGAGAGCGGAACCTTCTCAAAGAAAAATGCTCACAATTATCATGCAGGTTTAAAATGACACAAGGATGAGTATACTCAAAATATGATTTTTTTTTTTTAAATAAAGTAATACTTTAAATAAGAAACTAAAACTGCCAGTTGGTGATGGTAAATATCTAAACGAGCAAGTCACTGAGTTCATTCATTCGATTCATTTAAATCGCTGATTCATTTAGGAATTAAGTAAATGGCTCTCTTTATGAATGGGCCATTGAATCATTGGTTCACCCAATTGATTCAGTTAAAATGCGGATTCATTCAGAAACTAAACACTGCTGTGTAGCTCAGAGATGCACTACAGTTCTTGCCCTGATATCTTGACTTTTAGGGGCTTTCTAACTAACTGCGTTCTAGGCTCCATCACACAGTGAATTGTTACTCTGCATCATGTTTCGTCACTATAAAACTGTATAAAATGTAAGATGACCTACGTAGGTCGGGGCTGGTGCGTTAAATGAGACTGCATAAATTCAGTCACAGTTGCATTTTTGAGACTGTCTTTGGTTCACTGCAATTTTAAAGAGAAAATACTCAGCAATTGTGTTGACTGTACGTGGTTTGTCTTAATCAGCACTATGTAATTTTTTCAACCTTTATAATATTTTTGCAAAACCCTTGAGATGATATAGCCTGCCTGACAGTGTCTGTATCGATTTTACTGGCACTATGTAACTTTGGGGGTGCGGGTAGATACCCGAGCACTGCCAAATTCGTCTGCTTTACGGCATACATCACTCCCCCCACTTCCTCAAATTCCGACGCGAGAGCCCAATGAGCGTTTTTTTTTTTTTTTTTTTTTTTTTTACCTCTCTGTATGTTGTCATGGCTCCAGTCCGGTGCATCAATCTTCCCCGCCTAGCAAATGTGAAGTGCGTCAGAAACAGAGCGTGTATGGCAAGCCATTTTAGCTTTTAATAATTTCCAGGATATGAATTCTTGATATCAACATTTACATTTTTGATATCAGATATTTAATAGTTGATATCAAGAATTGAATTGTTGATATCAACAATTCAATTCTTGATATCAAAAATGTAATTGTTGATATCAACAACTGAATTGCTGATATCTGTAATTGTATTTTCACTAGTGAAATGTCACCATAGGCTGCCATTCAAAATTAATTATTGATATCAATAATTACATTGTTACTAGTAACAATGTGAATTCCTGATATCAATAATTAAATTGTCACTAGTTGAAATGTCAATTCTTGATATCAACAATTCAATTGTTACTAGTAAAAATGATCATTTGTGATATCTGAAAATGTATTTCTGATATCAATATTATTTCAGATATCTAAAATGGCTTTCTTACTAGTAACAATTACATTCATGATATCAGAAATTAAAATTGCCACTAGTAAAAATTGAATTATTGATATCAAAAATGAACATTGTTACTAGTAGCAATTCAATTGTTGATATCAAGAATAACATTTCAACTAGTAACAATTTAATTCTTGATATGAATAATAAAGGTTTTTACTAGTAATAATTGTATTTCTGATATGTGAAATTGGAATTTCAACTAGTAAGAAATCAATTCTTGATATCAACAATTGGTTTTGAATGGCAGCCTATGGGGACATTTCACCAGTGAAAATATAATTGTTGATATCAAGAATTACATTTTTGATATCAAAAATGTAATTCTTGATATCAAAAATGTAATTCTTGATATCAATAATTTAATTGTTGATATCAACAATTAAATTCTTGATATCAAAAAAATTAATTCTTGACATCAAGAATGTAATTGTTGATATCAAGAATTCATATCCTGGAGATGAATAAAAGCTAAAACTGCTTGCCATAGAGCGTGCGCGATCAGTTTATTGTTGGTAATGTGTTAGCTTTGCTTTGCCCCTTGCCGCATCCAGTTTAGACTGCATTGCTTTCTTTTGAGGGCGCTTAACACACTCAAGCATCCCCATAGAGGCGGGGCGGGCAGCTCACGCCAGCTCGAGACGTGAAAGTATACTGATTACTGAGTTTGATGAGGGCTACATTCTTGCAAGTAAATAATACATGATTAGACGGTCAAAGTAATCAGTCAGGATAACTATCCTATGTCTGCAGGCTGATAGTCATGTTTGTTATTTATTTGTAGATTCATCTATGGTAGCTTGATATTATTATATTGATGATATGGCTATTATCTACCACACAAACATTGAATTGAATTAGCATTTCCATTATGTAAAACAGTATTCAATTGGCTAACGTTACTATAAAGACGCTGGCTTGTAAATGTGAGCTACGCGATCTTTTGACGTTTGAAAAAAATAAAGCCCATGAAACTATATTCATCTGACATGCTGAAATATATTCCAATGTACAGTACCTGGGAGACATTTCACACGCAACATTGGCAGTCTGCCCAAGATGCAAGAACTCCTTCCTTTTGTAGTGTTCGGGGTATTGCTTTTCAACAAATACACGAGTGTATTCCCTGGTGTAACCATGACAGATTTTATTACTGTAGTAGAAGACAATACGGTGTCCCAAATGTAGAGGGATCCCAAGACTGCCGAGAGCAAAATTTCAAAAGTAACGTAATGCTGCTTTAAAGCACATTAAAAACACCACATAGACAGCCCTAATAATAATATATCAGTAACACTTTACAATAAGGTTCATTAGTTAACATTAGTAAATGCATTAACTAACATGAACTAACGATGAGCAATGCATTAGTTACAGTGTTTATTAATCTTTGTTAATGTTAGTTAATACATATACAGCTGTTCATTGTGCGTTCATGTTATTTCACAGTAGCTAATGTTAGCACATTAACTAATGTTAACTAATACAACCTTTGATTTTAATAACGTATTAGTAAATGTTGGAATTAATATTAACTAAGATTAATAAATGCTGAAAAAGTATTGTTCATTCTTAGTACATGTTAACTAATGTAGTTAACTAATGAACCTTATTGTAAAGTGTTATCAATATATCTTATGGTCTAATGGGATCGATATTCTATTTTATCATAAAACGCAAATATAATTGAAGACGTCTCAATATGGATTGTGCACTACCATTAATTTGAAATGTCTGAAACAATCCAACTGCAACACCATTAGATAGCCAATGTGTCTTTACTTTAACTGCAGAATCTGGATTATTTTCACTTTAGTATGTAAACCAGGGCTAGTATTTTGATATTGTGGATATTTGGCTATTGTAGTTGAGCTGGGTTTCCAGGCTCACAGCCAGTAGGTAGTGGTGGCTTGGTTTGGCTGTAATTTGTTGCACTTTTCCTACGTAGGGTGAGCCAGGACTTCCAGGGCTGCCTGGACTCCCCGGAATTAAGGTAAATGTTGTGTCTTCATGCCAAGGGTTAGGCATCCATATCCAGTAGCTTGTCAACCAATGAATGTCACAGTAACAGTTGTTGAAGTGCAACTGTATTGTTTCCATATATCCTTCATATTAACCTGTATGGCTTCGAATAGTTATTGCTTTTGAATGAAGTGTGTTTTACATTGGCTTATTCAAATGCACATTATCAGGATTCATTGATTATGAATTTATCCATTGATGATTCATATCAGACAATTACTTGACCCTGTTTATCTTTGCATTTCATGTAAAGACTCGACTCGGAGTAAGATTTAACACTACAGAAATTTGATGTCTAACTTATTTCATTGCTATTTTTATGCTTTAGCCTTTATTTTCACACAAAAAACACATTGGTGTCACTCACTTTTATATTATTATTAGTATTATATTTCAAATAGTCTCCACAACAATCAAACAAACCCCCCTGAGAGTGTGTCGAATCATACACACTTTACCAGATTCACTTAAAGTCATTCAACCACTTGGGGTTTTGTAATGGAACTTTCTTTTTGTTTCTTCTGAACTGAAAATTAAAAGCTGACTGCAGATGTTCATGTTATTGTTTCAAAATATTTTTGAAAATGAGAAAATGAATGAGAAATCACTGGAGCAATGGATTTCTCCATAGTTCCATAGATTGTAATGCAAAGAATGCTCAAATTGGCATGAGCTAATGGTTGTTGCTGTTTTGGTTTGTTTGCCTGTATTCTTTTGTATGCCTGCAGCCTATTGGCCTTGTAAAAATCCCACACATTTTATGTAACCCTGGCTTTGCTTAGAGGCTGAAAGCTGTGGATGTTAACATTATGCTAAATTTGGTGCTCTAATATTTTTTTGAGACACTTGCATGTGCTCACTGTGTTCATTCATTGAATAAGAGAGGTTAGAATGTTTGATTAAATGACACTTCAAATATCACGTTAAGGTGTTTATTATTATATTAGCAATATTCATTTTCTCGTGTAATAACATGAACTAACACATCATTTATTTTAAATAAGAATTATATGTTAGTTGCCATAATAGCAATATCATTAAGGTGAGCAAATATTTTATGATGAAAGCCATTTGCAGGTTTTAATTAAAATCTAGACAATTATCAACTCAAATTAGTCAAAAAAATAGACAACTGGCTTGATACTGTATGGCATGAATGCTTTGGAAGATTGTTTGTCTAAAATGCTTCACTTCTTTGATTTAGAGTTTAAGTTGATTTCGTTGTGAATACTTGAGTCCTATGACTGAAAGATAATTCCATGTGTGGCTTCTGTATGCAGGGTGAACCTGGATTCTTTGGGCCTCAAGGTGAGCCTGGGCTTCCAGGTCTGCCAGGAACTAAGGTGGGTGGGTTTGTAACACCACCAGTTGTGGTATATCTCAGTTTAATGTGGTGGTCGTGGTTTGTGGTTTCATTAAGATATACATGATAGCTCTGTTAAGGACTATAAATTAACAAACAACAAATGACTACAAAAGTTTGTTCAATCTGTATGTGATCACTACTCTGCAAACTCTTATTGAGAGAATACTTTTATTTAAACTATTATTACCTGATTTTTCTGATTAATTAGATGATTAAGCCAATGTACATATTAAGTTAGGATTTGATTAAAAGTGTGGTTTATGTAAAAGGCAGTGCAGAGAGGCATCTATGAAGAGACTTTAGTCAGTGCCTGTCAAGATACAGTACAGCATGTGCTGTCATACTGCCCTCTACAGGACATTTAAAAGAAATCAGTATAAATTAAGGAAAGAGTAAAGAGTAAAGTCTATTTTAGTAGTTCTCAACCTCTTTGACTCCATTGCCCTGCTTTGTCCAAGCCAATATTCGAAGCTGACATGAACTTCTGGTATTAACTTCTGGTTAAATAAGAATAAACAAACTCAAAAATTAGGTTACTATTGTACATCTTTAACATTTTTAGGTGTTATTTAAGATTGTTAATATAGCAAAAAATGTAAATAATGTTAAGACTTACTGGAGACCCCATGGAAGTTTGCAGAGGCCCCTGGTGTGCAAGTGTGCAACATGTGCAAATTCTTCTTTTCTGTAAAATTATACTACTGTATCTACCTATAATTTTACACTTTGTAAGTTTAGCTGGTCATCTCTGAAAACCAGCAGAGCAGCTTATTCAGACAGAAATTAGAGAGATTAGTTTGAGCATCTTAGGCTTTTTTATGATAGGCTGTGATCCTGAATATCACTTTTTGTAGGGAGAGAGAGGAGAACCTGGTCCTTCTGGCAAGGGTGAACGTGGTGAGACAGGTCCTATAGGGCACAAGGTAAGAGTAAATATGTGCTTTTGAAGTGGTCATCTAATTTGGAAAAGACATTAATGTAAAATAAATTCCCCTGTAATTCCCCTGTATGGGCACATTGTCAAACATAACCACAGAGGTTCCTCCGACTATAATTGTGCGTTTACTTTGGTCAAAATATTAATTCTAGATTGCCTTAGATATGTGAAAATATTATCCTGCCAAGTTTACTCAGGAAACTGTTTATTTTGATTGAGATTTGACAGGGGTTAATTTCGGTCTGTGATCTTTCCACAAACAATAATACAGGAACTAACTGAGTTTTTGCTGTAGGTCGTGTGTGTGTGTCAGTAAAAATAAGGCAAGACACGTTAAACATAAGGAATCCCCACTACATATCAGATAAATGCCATTAATTTACAGGAAGTCTGCAGTTCCAGAGCTCAAATATTGGTACCTTAAAAAAAAAACATCCTCGGGTAACGACTGTAACCCTTGTTCCCTGAGAAAGGGAACGAGAACTGCATCGAATGACACTTTGGGGGGACGCCCCTCAGCGTAGCATGTGACGGCATACAAGCGGAAACTATAAAGGGACACCGGCACATATGAGATGTCAGCTTCTGTGATGAAGCAATGTATGTATGTTGCCATGATGGACAGAGGCCACTGGGCAAATTTGGCCAGGATGCTGGGGTTACACCCCTACTCTTTCAAAAGACATCTCCCACGGAGGGCTGTCTAGGAGCAATATAATGTCTGAGAACCATACTCGGGCTGGCCACAACAGGGCTACCAGTAGTAGACTGATCCCGTCACGACGGACCCTCTCTAGAGACCCTCTCGACAGGATTTCTGCTCCCTGGTTTTGACTCCCCGGGATGTATGTTGCTCTTAGAGACAACAATTTCCTCTGGGACCACAGGAGGATCTGATGCGCCAGTCTGCATAGAGGCCAAGACCTCAGACCCCCCGATGGTTGATATAGGCTACTACGGGCATATTGTCTGACCTCACAAGGACATCAGAGCCCGGAACACCGCCAACATCTCCAGGCATTTTACGTGCCTGGAGGAATGATGGTCCTGCCATAGGCCTGTCATAAAGCGGCCATCCATGACCACTCCCCTGCCCATGAGGGAGGCGTCTGTCAAAGCGGTTTTCTGGTATCATGACGCTCCCAACACTGGACCTTGGGACAGAAACTAAGCTTTCTTTCATATAGATCGGGAACGAAGGCATCTGTGCGTAAACCTGATCATGTGGAACGGTTCCCCCTCGGGAAGAACCCCTTGGTTTCAACCACCACTGAAGGGCCCTCATGTACAGCAGGCCGAATGGAATAATGTTGAACGCTGCTACCATAAGCCCTAACACTCTCTGAAAATGTTCCACAGTGATGGCTTGGCCTAGCTTTATCCTGTGGCCAATATGGACTCAACTTGTGCAGGAGACAATCGTACCTGCATTGTGACCGAGTTCCACACCACTCCCAGAAATGGAGTTCTCTGGGCTGGTGTCAGCACTCTCTTTTTTGTTGAGTCTCAACCCCAGGCTTTGGATATTGGCGAGAATGACATCTCATTGCCGAACCGCCAGCTCCTGTGACTGGGCCAGGATCAGCCAATCGTCTATATAGTTGATTACCCTGATGCCCTGGAGCATCCATACATTTGGTAAATGTGCGAAGGGAGAGAGCTAGGCCGGATGGAAGAACCCGATATTGGTACGCTTCGCCCCCGAAAGCGAACCCCAGGAACTTCCTGTGAGATGGACGGATTGATATGTGGAAGTATGTCTCCTTTAGATCTATGATGACAAACCAATTATCCGAGGATTGAATTTGACTCACGATGATGGGAATACTGAGCATCTTGAACCTGAATCTCCTCAGAGAACGATTCAAGTGTCTGAGATCTATTATCGGACGCAACCCCCCATCTTTTTTGGGAAATGGAAGCGTCAGCGTAAGTTCTACCAGGAAGACTCTTTTTCAACGTCACTAATTGGTAATTCCAAGTTACCAATCACGGCTCTACATCAAATATAAAAGGCTGACCTTACCTTCCCCTTTCGTTGCGTAGGTGTCGCAGAAAAGTTTTCCGTTCGCAGATGCCGACGCGACAACAATTAGATGCTGTCGCATTTATTCATGCACTCGTTCAATCGCCAGGCAACATGTTTCAGGATATTTTGCTTACAATTTGCGAGATCCGACGATGTCCCGCCCTATTTCCTACCGCACGCCGAGGTTCCTGCGCTCAGTCTTCGCATCTTCCCGTAGACACAGCGGTCCTCGGAGAGTTTTGACCAGCTAAGGCCGAGAAGTTCAAGCTGTCTTTAGGCTAGAGCACTCCAGAACCGCGCCGTCTGCACAGGTGCTATTATCTCGCAAATCACAGACCCACCGACATGAATCAACAACTCTGCAAATCACGAGACGAGCTCTCACTGGTTCAAGTTCAAACTCCCCTCCAAGGCTTTGATTCGTTTTGGTAGGCACTGCACCTCCACCAGCACTGTTAATGTGTCCTCTACATGATTAAACTTCATTCAGGTAAGTAATTCTCCATGGCTTCCTACACGTCCGAGTTGAAATCATGGTTAAAAATTGGCGTCCACGATGTCGATGACGTGGCGCTATCTGATCACTACAGCTGATCTGCACACTGCAGACGGGCCGGATAGCTCGCCTTAATGCTCGTACCAAGTGTAAGGAAAGTTTGCGTTTCCGTCAGTCTGATATTCCACATTTCAGTCGTGATCTAATAATATCAACGTTGGCAATGCCACGCTCTCATTCGCAGTTTACAAATACCTACTAACATCCGTGTAACTGATTTAAAAATCAACTGCCCGAGTTCTAAGAGCTCTATTATGCATTATCACGGGTCGCGCTCGTTATCACGTCTGCTCACTTACCAGAGTTCGGTTACGTGTGCGTTTAATTAAAATAAATAAATAAACCTGAGCGAAAGAGAGCAAGTTTATCATTTGGCCGTTATGCTATTCTGCAGTGATCATATCTACAATGGCAGAAAGTTATTAATTGTGTAAGAATAATTCACAAACAACTATTTTCACCATATTAGGCTATACCTAAATTCATATTAAGTCATTGTAAGAAAAAATGATGTGGACTTCGAAGATCTCAAAAATGAAGTTTATTACAGCATAGCAGTGGCAAGGCACACAAAGCACCTTGGGTTCACCAGCGTCAGAATGAACCCCGAGCTCATCCCAGCGCAAACATTTTATACAGTATTACATCTGTCTTCCCTCTCAGCATGTAAATGAAGCTTTCTCTTAAATGTAAATCAAGACAAACATATTCGTCTTCTCTATCAGCGTGGAGCTGAAACTCTGTCTTTAAATGTAAATTGAAGAGAACGAGGCAAGTGGTGCCTCCGTGTCTATGTCTTTGTTATTCCAAACTCTGTCTTTAAATGTAAATCGAAGAGAACGATACAAGTGTTAGACTGATACGGTCAAATGTTTAAAGGTGATAATATCTCTCAGAAACTCCCTAATCAAGATGGTTCTTGAATACCCACTGTCTTTCCCACTCTATAGGTGATAACCATGACTCTGTGATTTTGTTTAAGATTGTAAGGAATTGATTCTATGATAAATAAGCTCTTTCAAGTGAAGGAACATTTCAATATAATCTATATTGGAGTGGAAGTTTGATCGGAGCAGACTGTAATTTCTTAATAATTGTGAAATAATTCTGTGACCACACTGCTTCGGGTCTATTCAATTACTTTAGAATTTCCTCAGAATTATAACAACTTCACCAACAGTTTCAAATATGTTAGAAACATAGAAACAACAAATCTAATATAATTCTGCCACCACACTACTTCGGGTTTATTCACTTACTTTAGAATCTTAACAGAATTATAAGAGGCCAACACCAAGTTTCAGTTACTTTAGAAACTTTACACTTAAGCACTTTGTTTCAATTACTTTAGAAACAACAATTCAAATACAACTTTGTCACCACACTACTTCGGGCTGATTCAGTTCCGTTAGAATCTTAAACAAAATCGTACAGAATAGGCTTAACAACTCCTCCTGCTAAGACTGAATAAACCAAATTCTCTTCTGTCCTTAAATTTTCCTTTTCTAGATTTTTTTAAACAAGGGGTTTCCTGACAAAACAGCACTTAAATGAAAGAAAACGGCTTTTTCTTACCTTTTTCCCCGCTTTTTGTTGGAAACCTCCTGGAAGGGTGGCTCGCCAGTGTAAGAAAAAATGATGTGGACTTCGAAGATCTCAAAAATGAAGTTTATTACAGCATAGCAGTGGCAAGGCACACAAAGCACCTTGGGTTCACCAGCGTCAGAATGAACCCCGAGCTCATCCCAGCGCAAACATTTTATACAGTATTACATCTGTCTTCGCTCTCAGCATGTAAATGAAGCTTTCTCTTAAATGTAAATCAAGACAAACATATTCGTCTTCTCTATCAGCGTGGAGCTGAAACTCTGTCTTTAAATGTAAATTGAAGAGAACGAGGCAAGTGGTGCCTCCGTGTCTATGTCTTTGTTATTCCAAACTCTGTCTTTAAATGTAAATCGAAGAGAACGATACAAGTGTTAGACTGATACGGTCAAATGTTTAAAGGTGATAATATCTCTCAGAAACTCCCTAATCAAGATGGTTCTTGAATACCCACTGTCTTTCCCACTCTATAGGTGATAACCATGACTCTGTGATTTTGTTTAAGATTGTAAGGAATTGATTCTATGATAAATAAGCTCTTTCAAGTGAAGGAACATTTCAATATAATCTATATTGGAGTGGAAGTTTGATCGGAGCAGACTGTAATTTCTTACATCATTTAATATTTAAATGACTCTACAATATTTGAATCGTGTACAATCGCTGTAATACTCAACCCTTCTGGTGGCTACGTAATCCATTGAAATGCGTGATCGGAATAAGAATTAATGTGAGGGGTTCTTTCACATTAATTTTCAGAGAAATGCAGTCTAAAGGATCAAGGCAGCTGTGTGGCTCTGGTTAAAGCCACATATAGTTAGTCAAAACTGTTAACTCAGTAGAACTAATAGTCATATTAACGTAGTATTATTTATGAGAAGTCAGTGAAGGAGGCTCCAGTGACATTGTCTTCGCTCAACTGTATGATTTACTTTTTCATGTATCATTCTATTCAAGAGTCTCAACTGGCTGTGGCCAGCAATCTTCCAGCATGAATGGGGCTATTTCAGCAAGAGCAATTCAGGAGCCATGTCAGTCATATGCTCCACACCTGAGAAAAGGATTCCACAATCAAGAGACAACAGATCATGTATCACTCAGAGTCTCTTTCACATACCGATCATGGCCGGCTGTACCTTCATCGTATACAATTAGGAAAATTGTAATTTAATATTTTGTCCATTCATAGTTCGTTTTCATGCATCCAAATTCACGCAAGTATTCTAATCCTAAATTTTTCAAGTCTGTTCACTGTACCTTCTCGGTTGCTTTAGGCATAGCAAACCTATGACTCATAAAAGTAGTCAAAGTTTCAACAGCACGTTTGCAGCTTCAATTAACTATCACCGTAATTTAAAACTTTTTCTGTCAATCAGAATCACACAGGATGGAGTCTCAAGGAGTGTCAACATAAAGTTATCATTCCATCGATGAAATATGTAGCTCATGCGTTGCTATCTCTAGTCACCGATTAGGTTATTCTGTCTCATCATCTATATCGTAAATCATGTTGGCAGGATTCATGTAAATTTAGTTCATGATCCACTAACCTGGAGGAATGTCACTAGCTCCTACCAGCACTGTTACAATCTTTAAAGTAATTCTCAACTGAATTTTTCTCACTCTTAACTGAGTGTGTAACCTTGCAGTTGTTGGTTATGCTCGAACGGCAGCATTACACTCCAAGCCAGAAGCAAAATCCATTCAACCCCTTCGATTACGTCTGTCTGCAATGGTCTTTTTTTCTAGTGTTATTCAAATCGTAACTGTCTGTCACAGCGTTCATGGCTCATGAATTCAGGGGATTATCTCCAGGAGTTAATACTCCGATTTTCCCCATGGTCTTCTCTAATTACGTTTATCCTCTATTTCCTTCCTCTTTTCTCAAGAACTAAGAATGACTATAAAAGTCTATCACATTATCAATTTATAAATTTGCAAATTCTGCCCATTCTCATCTATTTCTAAATTTCGATTTATCATAACTAACGGAGAACTACCTTTTTAACCTGGTTCGGGTCTCGTCAGTTCAGACCTCAATAGCTGCAGTCTATCCTCCTCCCTGTGTACTGCCATTCCTACAGGACTGGGGCTGCCACGACAGTGGCCGAACTCGGTAGTTCTGTCGCAACCATCAAAATCCTCGGCAGATGGTCTTCCTCCGCATTCGAGTCCTAACTAAGAGCTGATCCAATCATCCTTGAAGCCCAGCAAGCTCTTTAGTGATATTCAGGTAAATTCTATACAATTACTGGTGGTGGTATCAGGCAATGGCCTCGCGTGGCCTTGTCTTCAAGCGGCACCATAGCCATATATTTATTCATATACAATTAAACCTTGCCTTGTCTGGCCTATCATGGCTATATCTGCGTGGTCTAACGAGACCTGTCTTTGTCTGGCCCATTGTAGCTGTATCTATGGTCAATCGAGACCTGTCTACACCTGTATCTATGGTCTATCAAGATTTCTCTATGTCTGGCCTATCGTGGTCGTATCTGTGGTATATGGAGACTTGTCTACGTCTGGCTATAGCGGCCGTATCTGTGGTCTAACGAGACCTGTCTATGTCTGGCCTATGGGCTATACGTATGCATAAGTTCTGCATTTCAGTTTCCGGTTGGGAAGATTAAAGCGGAGGAAAACCGAAGAAACGGGATTATGGCAGAGTCTTCAAAATTTACTGTCCTCTCGTCTTTGAAACGAAACCTTCATATGTTCAAATGTAAATCATGCTAATTATCTCCATTTTCTTTTAGGAACATTCAGGATTCATGACCGGTGGGTATACTTTCGTTCATCAATTTTGGGGGGTAGGCTGGCCCCGTCCCGATGGATCCACAATCCACCTACTTTTGGGGGATCGGCTGCGCCCCTGCCTTCGTTTTCAGCCAGGAAACGCTGATCCGCTACCCTCGGATTACGATCTACGGACGGGGCCTACGCCAAAGAACTTTGAAAATAATTGCTTGCCGGGCCGTCAATAAATGGATGCTCGTTACAAACTTTTCTTTATTTATTTACTGAATGGTCTCCCAATGACTAAGCACTGGTTCAGATCTTATCTAGCTTCAGTCTTAACGCTTCGCGGTCTGTCTCCACATCATTACACTGGGCATTCCTTTCGCATCGGAGCCGCTACATCAGCGGCTGAATGCGGTGTTCCCGACTCCACTATCCAAATGCTCGGCAGATGGTCATCTTCAGCATTCAAGACCTACATCAGATCCGACATCCATGTTCTGCTAAATGCTCAACAAGCCCTCTCAAATCACGTTCAAGGTAAATTCTTCGCTAGCTACTGGTGGTGGTGGTTGATTCGTATCATGCGTTCGATTTTCGCTGATTACACATTTAATCTCGGTTTTCCGGCTTTAATTCTTTCTTCACAATTAACTTAGCCCTTAGCTGAGTATTTTAGATTAGCTTTGCTGGGAAATACTTTAATAATGCTTAAGGTTAATCGTATACCTACTTGCTTATGTCTATCGTTATTTTCTCTTCAGAAAGCGCAATACGGTTAGCCTATCGCTGCTCCCGAAACTCTACGATCACTAGCATTTAAGGCTATCTCGGCCTTGTATTAATGCATATTACATTCAATCTCGATCCAGACGCTTGAACTAAGCCTATCGAGGCATCAGCCTATCGAGGCATCAGCCTATCGAGGCATCAGCCTATCGAGGCATTATTGAGGCATTAGCCAATCGTGGCTTTAGTCAATCGTGGCTTATTAAATAAACGCGTATTACATTTAATCTCGGTTCTGACGCATGAACAAAGCCTTACGAGGCACCAGCCTATCGAGGCATTAGCTAATCGTGGCTATTTCATAAACGTATTTAATCTCGGTTCTGACGCATGAACAAAGCCTTACGAGGCACCAGCCTATCGAGGCATTAGCTAATCGTGGCTATTTCATAAACGTATTTAATCTCTGTTCTGACGCATAAACTAAGCCTATCGAGGCTTCAGCATATCGGGGCTTCAGCCTATCGAGGCATCAGCCATTGAGGCATCAGCCAATCGTGGCTTTAGCCAATCGTGGCTTATTACAATAAAGCATATTACATTTAACCTCGGTTCTGACGCATGAACAAAGCCTAACAAAGCACCAGCCTATCGAGGCATTATAATCGTAGCTATTTCATGAACGTATTTAATCTCCGTTCCGACGCATAAACTAAGCCTATCGAGGCATTAGCCTAGCGTGGCTTAATCCATAAAAACGCATATTAACTTTAATCGCGGTCTGACATGAAATAAGCCCATCAAGGCCAGCCTACCGAAGCATCAGCCTAACAAGGCATCAGCCTATCGAGGCATTATTAAGGCTTCATCGAACAGCTTTTATGATTACTTTTAAGCCAAGTATAATGGCTAATCGCGGCTTATACATCAATTCACACCAAAGATGGCCTGGATATTTTTATTCCTATCTATTATCTCGGCCTGTCGTGGCCAAACAAGTCATGGACTGATGTATATGCTATTCAATTTAGTTTTTATAAATAGTACCGGTCTTTATAAGATTAGCAATAGAAAGTTGCCCTATTGTCTTCCATTTATTAATTCTCTGCATGCCTTTCAGACGGCTCATTAGCCGCATATTAGTCACTTTAAACTGAAGGTCATCACGGACCAAAATTTTAACTTCCCCACATATGGTTATATTTTCGTAGCAATATCATACGTAATAATTCGTATGCATGATCTCGGCCTATCGAGGCATTGTAATCTAACGAGATTCACGAATAAGCAAAGCTAGGTTCTGAGGCAACCGTAGCTGCCGATGATACCACATATCAAAGGTTCCATATAATCTCTACTCGTTTTCGCCAGTCGTAGCTTCAGTTCTTTTAGGATTCGTATCATACCAGAGCACAGTTTACCATTAACTTCATTTCCACTCTCGCTATTAATTTCATCATGGCTCCAACCGCACGTCAGATACGCATTAAGGCTTTTCTCGAAGTCTTATTAGCTTTTACATGGTCTAACTTCCCTGCTTACTTCCAGAATTCTTTAGGTACGTATGGAATTCATCTCATATTCCTTAATTGTTGGGGGTATAGGCTCCGCCCAGCCTAGACTATCCGACAGGACCTACCGGTCAATTCACAGACCCAGACGGATGATGGAGCCCACGCCAATGAACTGAGATGGAGCTTGTCGAGTTTCTACTTTATTTGTCTGTATTCTTGTAAAATAAATTTATTTCATTCAATAATTCTCCCGAGTCTTTCTGGTAGAAATGGAAGCGTCAGCGTAAGTTCTACCAGGAAGACTCTTTTTCAACGTCACTAATTGGTAATTCCAAGTTACCAATCACGGCTCTACATCAAATATAAAAGGCTGACCTTACCTTCCCCTTTCGTTGCGTAGGTGTCGCAGAAAAGTTTCTCCCCCATCCTCCCCACCACCACCAGGTCGGCTCCTGCCCATCCGTCGGGGGTATAGGCTCCGCCCAGCCTAGACTATCCGACAGGACCTACCGGTCAATTCACAGACCCAGACGGATGATGGAGCCCACGCCAATGAACTGAGATGGAGCTTGTCGAGTTTCTACTTTATTTGTCTGTATTCTTGTAAAATAAATTTATTTCATTCAATAATTCTCCCGAGTCTTTCTGGTAGAACTAAAAAGTAGCGGCTGTAAAACCCTGTGGAGGAATATGCTATATAGCCTCCTTTGCCAGCAGGGAGTTTACTTCCTGTTCCAATACCTGACCCTACACTGGGTCGACTACAGTCCAGAAAACCCTGTTGAACCTGGGTGGACGGGAACTGAACTGCAGCCTGTGCCCATTCTGAATGGTGCGCAGGGCCCAAGGAGAAATATTCGTCAGATTTTTTCATTCATCGAAATATTTTACTTTCGCCACCCACAGAGAATCTAGACTGGCTTGGATCTCTTTGACAAAGCCTTTTTCGCCTGCAGAACGGCCCTCAGGTCACCCTGCTTTTGTTGAGGCTTTGTCTGAGAGTGCCGTCTATGCCCCCAGGCTCCTTGGGGGGGGGGGCGGGGGGGGGTTCTAGACGAAACGCTCTCTCTCTGTGCCTGTCTATTGGCAGAGGAGCTGGTGAATGGCTGTGGCTGCGGCTGCCCACTGGGGGGAAATTTCTTAGATTTGGAGCGGCGAGCGAGATATTGTTTGAAGGCCGCAGACTGTTTCTTCACCTCCTGGAACCTGTTGACGATGGTATTTACGGCATCGCCGAACAGGCCAGAAGGCGAAATCGAGGAAAGCATCAAGAAGGAAAGCACAGTCTTTCTCCCTGATGCCCGATAAATTTAACCAAGGATGCCAGGCCTCTCTGAGACCATCATAGCCGCCATGGAACGGCCAATAGCAAGGGCCGTCTCCTTGGTGACTCCGAGAGACAGGTTGTGCAACTCGTTGTGCAAATTGGGAAAGAACGTCAAACCCCGGTGATGAGGTTGCTCTCTGACAGCTCAAGTATCAGGTCCTCGATTCGAGCGGAAGAAACCGCGGGGCGGGCTTCCGCAAGAGGCTCGAGGACATCGGAACCGTCAGAAGAATCCCGAGAAGGTGCCTCAGCAGCCTCGGGATCCCCTGACAGATCCATCTGCGAGCCACATGAAGAGTGCCGCCGCGCCACCTCGGGAGACGTGGGTCCCGCACAATGGGGCCCATGAGCCTGGCCATCCTCATTAAAGATGGCCAAGTGGGAACGCAGCACACGGATCGATAAACGTTCACAATCCTTGCAAGCAGCCCCCTCGAGAGCTGCCTGCACGTGCTGCATTCCCAAACAGTGTGTGTACAGTCATGTGTCCCCACCCGTAGAGAGGGCAGGGATGCACACACTTCCTGAAACTCGCACTCGCCATCATGCAATATAATGCTTGTCATTTGACAAACAACACCAAATAGGACGTACAAACAGAGAGCGCTTGCTGAAGAACAGAAAGCTGACATCTCATGTGTGCCGGCATCCCTTTATAGCTTCCGCTTGTATGTCGTCACACATTACGTCATGACGCAACACCAATCAGAGATTGGCTTAGTTTCATTCATGCTTCAGAGACGCTACGCTGAGGGGCGTTCCCCCAAAGTGTCATTCGACGCAGTTCAAGTTCCCTCAAAAGAAAACTAAGGCTGGAAATGTTATATGGTGTAAACCACATTACCACCTGTGTAATTCTCTAGGGGCGCTTTGAAAAAGGGAAAAGACATTTCTTTGTTTTAGCCCCTGCATTAAATCGTGTTATTACTCTTCCAGGACCATGAACAATGATTAACCTGACCACACTCAGATCCGTAGATATTTTGTCAGGTTGCTACCGAATATGTTGTTAAATGATAAATCTTTAAATGTCTTTAAATAATTACAAGGGAGAACAGGGGGAACCAGGAGCATCAGGCCTAAAAGGTTCAAAGGTCAGTCTTATTTCCTCAGTAATCCATGCATAAGAAAGTTAAAAACAATTCATATTTGAAGCTAAAATATTAAAACAAGGAACATGTGTGTGTTACTATAAGAAGTTAAAAAAAAAATCTACTGTCTTAAATGACTAAATATAATCTCTGTCCATATTTTACAATTACAGGGGGATCCAGGAGACAAAGGTGGTGAAGGCCCAACAGGATCACAAGTGAGTAAAGTTTACAAATGTCTAAAAGTGACTTTTTGACAACTCTGACTAGCAAATGCAACACTGACCTATTAATTAGCTTTATTCTGACATCAGTTGATTGCTGTGGAGTATAAAATTCATCATTATCTTTCAGAGTGTAAAATAGAGTATACAGAATTGAATGAATATTCAATGAAGAGTATACAGAATTGAATATTCTCCCAAATATGAACTTGTCATGCTGACGTAATTGGGTGGTTGCTCTTGACTGAATGAAACCAGAAAGGGCAGGATTTATTGATTCCTCCATGGCATTATGCAAAAAAACAAGTTGTCAAATAAGCCAAAGTCAGTAAATACATGACTGTGCAATGAAAAATAACTGTGATGAAGTTCCTGAAGTAAAGTTCTCACATGAAAGGACTGTAAAGCTGTTAAAGGAATTCATATTTTGTGATGGTGTGAAGTTATAATTTGAAATATTGGTAAGACTTTACAATAAGTTTAATTATTTAACATTAGTTAACTACAGTTTGCATAAACTGCACTTAGACAGCATTTATTAATCTTTGTTATGTTAATTTCAAAAATGTACTAATACCTTAATGCCCTGAGAACTTACATGAACAGATGAACATATTTATTTTTATTAACATTAACAAAGATGAATAAATACATGAATTTACTTATTTATAGTTCATGACACTTAAAGCCACAATATGTATTTTTTCTGCTTTAAAAATAGCAAAAATAACTGTATCTATGTTATATATTTCTATTAGATGTGTACTTACATTAACCCCGACAGTTTCCACCAACTTTCAAATACGAAGAAATTTATAGTTTAATTCGAAGACACGGGAGGTTTTTTTTTTTTTTTCCGTTTCGTCACCCGTCTATGGCGTCATATAACCTTTGACTCCTCTATTTTCTCTAACTTCCTTGCGGAACCCGGCGAAACCGCCAAACACAAAGTGGAACACTGGACTACCGCCAATAAAGCAAAGAAAATGACGAAGAAAAAAAAGTAGTACGTATTTTTATGTGTGTAAATCACGTGCCCGCTCACGAGCGCTCACTCTTAACAGACGCTGTCCCCGGTGCTGCTCGCGCATAAATCGTTCCCCGTTCACAGTAACCGGGTCGTCTCATTCAAAACAGCCAACAATGTACGTGCCCTCTTCAGCGCGCTCATGCTTACTAAATAAACGCCTCACCTCCGGCGCCTTGCACTCACTACATTCCCTTTAGCCTTAGCACATAGTGGATGCATAACGCAAACCCAGTCAAACGTTTGACTACAGTATCTTATGTGCTTTATAATCCGGTGCGCCCTATATGAAAAAAATGTTCTAAAATAGGTAATTCATTGAAGGAGCGTAATATAAATATTTATATTCGTCTGTATTAGTTATGGACCACGATTACGCTTTGCCTGCCCGTTTTGCTGCTACAGCCAGCTCAGTAAAGCTCAAACGTACGGGTGAAAAATATGACCCGAGAAGGGTTTGGGGCAGGAGAAATAGTATGACACAGGTAAACATTGGGGTTGCATTTAAAGCTTCTCGACAAGTTAAATCTACAGAGAGGTGCCGTATATCCGTATATTTTGTGAAACGATGATGTCATGCCATGAGCTGAGCTGGTTGTCATTGAGAGCGACAACAACTCCCGTGAGCCCACGCTCTTTCCCGACGTCATCAAAGTACGTCTTTTGTTATTATTTTAAATGAGTGACCCCTGGTGGCCAAAAATCACATACTGTACGTTTAATAAATTAAATGAGTCATGTAATGCCATTTTTATACAAGTTAATTTGATTCTTTAGGGCCTAAATGAAAAGTTTGTAATATACTTTAATAAAAAATTCTCGTTAGTATTGTAAAAAAACACTCATTTTACCTGGTCCAAAACAGCTGTTTTCATGCCTTTAAATGGTTATGTGCTTCGCTCACCCCGACCTTCTGTTCTGCTGGCGTTTTGACCCAACCCATATGGAACTTTGCCTTGACAACAGTTGAGGGTATATTTTGGAGAGAGAATGGCAGCGGGAGTCTCTGAGGAAACAGTCGGACCGGAAACAAGATGACGGCCACAAAGAAGTTCGACAATTAAGGCTTGAATAGGACGAATGGTTGGTTAACATAATGTCACTTTGATCTATCTTTATGTACTGGCAGGGTAGAGTAACTTGTAAATAGGGATGGGGCCGATCCGATCCAGTATCGGGACCGATACCAGCATAATTCACGTATCGGATTTTTCCGATCCAACCTGCGGAGAAATCCGATATTTATGATCCATGTCTGCGCTTTAACGTTGTCTGCTGAAATGACTCCAAAAGTGATTCCTGCCGGGCCTGCTAGTCTGCTATAGCTGGCTGCAAACTGTGGAATGGATATCCTGAACGGAGGTGCAGCTCAATCAGTGACTGTAAAACATAGGGCTCAATGAGACACACCCCGCTCAGGAAATCCATTCCGCAGTTTGCAGCCAGCTAGCAGGATGTTCGCTGTGTGGAAATCATATGGTGGAACTGGAAACACCGCTGCAGTGCAGAGCAAGACAGCAAAGTGCAATGTTTGCAAAGCCGTATTAATTAAACTATTTGATGCATGTTTGCAATTCGCAGTCAAGAAGAGAAAGAGAGAGATCTCTCACGCGGTGCAACAACAGCAAGCACAACATGACAGCCCGGCGTAATGAGTGACGACAGAGGAAACGTAGCCTGGTTACACTTTAGATCTGTGATATTAGTCTGATTTCCAAATATTAAAGAATATATTGAGGTAAAAAAAAAAAAAAAACATTAAAAACAAATAGCCGCATTCTGTCTAGCCAACTTCCTTCCCATCGCGGCGGTGCGCTGTCATTTCTCCCTAAAACTCAAACTTTAAGACAGAATCAGCACGATCGATGATTGTAGTAAAATGCAGTCTCTGCTGTTACTAAATTGCGGGACGCTTTTAATAATAAAAAGAGCTATTGGAAAGCACAAAATTTGCGCAAGAGATGCTGTTCCCAGTGCGGCGCGCTCCGAAACAGTCTGGTGAGAAATGATTTGCGCAAAAATGACAGTATTGACAATGCTCGTGGGGAATCCCCTTCGAAAACAAAACTCAGCCACTGTGTCTATAGTGGTTCAGATTTAGGAACATTAAAATGATTGCTGTGTACGTTATTACACCCAGGAACAGAACACCACAAGCGCTTAAACGTCATTCGGCTCCAGCGTATCAGCAATGACGTAGTGTACTTCCGTGTAAGTATAAGGGAACAATATGTTAAGTTTGGGGTAATAAAGGGGTAACAAGCAGATATACAACCTGCAAATAACTTCGTAAGTACACTGAAATTACGGTGTATATTTCTGTAATTATGGTGTACTTCAGTGTAGGTATAAGGGAACAATATGTTAAGTTTAGGGTAATAAGGGGGTAACAAGCAGATGTACAAGCAAATTATTTAATTAGTTAAAAAATAACAGGTACCTATTCTGTTAATATATTCCAGGCAAAGATTGTACGTCTGTTTTTTATAAAATGTATCACATTTCTGGCAAAACATGTTCAGGATAATTTTGACATCTGTGGGTTGAAAATTAAACACACACACACATATATATATATATATATATATATATACGTATATATATATATATATATATATATATATATATACACTCACCGGCCACTTTATTAGGTACCCCATGCTAGTAACGGGTTGGACCCCCTTTTGCCTTCAGAACTGCCTCACTTCTTCGTGGCATAGATTCAACAAGGTGCTGGAAGCATTCCTCAGGGAGTTTGGTCCATATTGACATGATGACATCACACAGTTGCGCAGATTTGTCGGCTGCACATCCATGATGCGAATCTCCCGTTCCACCACATCCCAAAGATGCTCTATTGGATTGAGATCTGGTGACTGTGGAGGCCATTTGAGTACAGCGAACTCATTGTCATGTTCAAGAAACCAGTCTGAGATGATTCCAGCTTTATGACATGGCGCATTATCCTGCTGAAAGTAGCCATCAGAAGTTGGGTACATTGTGGTCATAAAGGGATGGACATGGTCAGAAACAATGCTCAGGTAGGCTGTGGCGTTGCAACGATGCTCAATTGGTACCAAGGGGCCCAAAGAGTGCCAAGAAAATATTCCCCACACCATGACACCACCACCACCAGCCTGAACCGTTGATACAAGGCAGGATGGAGCCATGCTTTCATGTTGTAGACGCCAAATTCTGACCCTACCATCCGAATGTCGCAGCAGAAATCGAGACTCATCAGACCAGGCAACGTTTTTCCAATCTTCTATTGTCCAATTTCGATGAGCTTGTGCAAATTGTAGCCTCAGTTTCCTGTTCTTAGCTGAAAGGAGTGGCACCCGGTGTGGTCTTCTGCTGCTGTAGCCCATCTGCCTCAAAGTTCGACGTACTGTGCGTTCAGAGATGCTCTTCTGCCCACCTTGGTTGTAACGGGTGGTTATTTGAGTCACTGTTGCCCTTCTATCAGCTCGAACCAGTCTGGCCATTCTCCTCTGACCTCTGGCATCAACAAGGCATTTCCGCCAACAGAACTGCCGCTCACTGGATGTTTTTTCTTTTTCGGACCATTCTCTGTAAACCCTAGAGATGGTTGTGCGTGAAAATCCCAGTAGATTAGCAGTTTCTGAAATACTCAGACCAGCCCTTCTGGCACCAACAATCATGCCACGTTCAAAGTCACTCAAATCACCTTTCTTCCCCATACTGATGCTCGTTTGAACTGCAGGAGATTGTCTTGACCATGTCTACATGCCTAAATGCACTGAGTTGCCGCCATGTGATTGGCTGCTTAGAAATTAAGTGTTAACGAGCAGTTGGACAGGTGTACCTAATAAAGTGGCCGGTGAGTGTATATATTGGATTTTCTTAGATTACTAGTCCAAATAATTTGTTTCTGCTATGATTTTAATTTAGACCGTACCATGTGGTAATTAGTCCTTACCTTATCCCATTGAATTGCAATGACACTTAAATGTCAGCCCATTCTCACCCCCAAGGCGTCACTTAACTGACGCCTTTGGAAGCATTTGGACATGCTTCAATATCTGACGCTTTAGGCGCCCTTTAGCGTCAGTTAGATGATGCCCTAGGATCGCGTGTACCCTACCCCCACCCCACACCTAAACCTAACCGCGTCCTCTAACTGACGCTTTCCTTTAGCGTCAGTTAGATGACGCCGTAGGATCGCGTCATGTAAGTGACGCTAAAGGGCGCCTAAAATGTCAAATATTGAAGCATGGTCAAAGGTGACGCCTTGGGGTGAGAATGCGCTGTAAATGTCAGGGCAAATATACTGTGTAATTAAAACGTTTTTTTTTTTTTTTTTTTTTTTTTTTTTGATAACAGTACCTTTCTCTGTAATTACAGTGCAAAAAGTGTTGTTTCGTTTTGCTACATAGTAAGTAGCGTTTGTTACCCCCTTGTTCTGCGTAGTTACAGGGTAAGTGTAACTCCTGCGGGCTGTAAATTAAAGTGGTGCTTGTTACCCCCTTTATTACCCCAAACTTAAAATATTGTTCCCTTATACTTAGACGGAAGTACACTGTAATTACAGAAACGTACACCGTAATTTCGGTGTACTTACACAGTTGTTTGCGGGTCGTAAAATAAAGTGTTACCGTATATTTATATAGCACTTTTCACAATATAGATTGCATCAAAGCAGCTACACAGTATCAATCAAAACATTATAACAATGTTCGTTTCTTAGTGGAAAAACATCCACGTTTGGTAGAGCTGATCAAGGGTATTACTGATTGGTTAGTTAATTTGAAAATCCCCTATTGAGCAAGCCAAAGGCAACAGTGGCAAGGAACCGAAAAACTCCATCAAGTGACCTAATGGTGTCCTGAAACTCCATCAGGTGACCCAATGGAGAAAAAAAAAAAACCCTTGGGAGAACCCAGGCTCAGTCGGGGCCAGTTCTCCTCTGCCGTTTATGAACTAGAGGCCGGATTTACAGTAACGGTAAGGTAAAAATGTATATGAATGTCTCTAAACAGACTTTAAATGCGAACCTGTGATAAACGCTGATGGCGTTTACATGCGCATTAAGAATTGATTCTATAGTTATGTGCGTTTGAATATATGTGCACAGGTTTGTAAATGCCTACAAAACCATGCCTGAAAAAACTACTTGTCTTGTCTATAAAATTGATACAGAATTTTATTTTATTTTATCACTTCGGGGTAGGTACGCAAAACGAAATTTACAACACTTTATCTGTAGATTGGGAAAGGGATCGTCCATAGGGAAAGGCTAGTTGGCATTTCAGCACTGCATTGTCATCGGGTCCAGGCTAAGCTCCTCGTCAGATCTGGATACGGCCTGGATACGGCTGGCTGCGTGAAAACCTCGGGATAAACAAATACCCTCAAATTAGCGTAGCTGCCATTCTTCTTATGATGTAATGTGTACATCAGGATTTAAAGGAAGTGTTCCCAGTGCTGGCTGACCTAATCTATACAGCCTAACGTTGAAGGATAGAAGTTTATAATGTATTGTGTGTATGCTAGGACAAAGAGATGTGTCTTTAATCAAGCTTTGAACTGACAGAGTCTGTCTGCTTCCTGGACAATGGTAGGAAGACTATTCCACAGTTTTGGTGCTAAATGGGAAAAGGATCTACCGCCAGCAATCGATTTTGATATTCTTGGTATTATTAAAGCAGCACTATGCAGTTTTTTTACCTTAACAATAATAATTACAATAATCTAGTCTTGATGTCATAAACGCATGAACTAATTGTTCTGAATTTGTCAATGAGAGCATATGACGTAATTTAGATTTTTAAGATGGAAAAATGCTGTTTTACTGATACTAGACACGTGACTTTCAAATGAAAGATTGGCATTAAAAAAGGGCACACCCAGGTTCCTAACCGACAACGAAGACTTAACAGAGAAGCCATCAAGTGTTAGACAGTATTCTAGGTTATTACGTGTGAACGTTTTTTGTCCAATAATCAGAATCTCTGTTTTTTTCAGAATTTAGTACTAGGAAGTTACTAGTCATCCAATTTTTTTATATCAGCTATGCGTTTCGTTAATTTTGTGAATTGGTAAGTTTCGTTAGATTTTGAAGAAATATATATAGCTGAGTATCATCGGGATAACAGTGAAAGCTAATGCCATGTTTCCTAATGATATCTCCTAATGGCAGCATTACAGAGTGAACAGCAGCAGTCCTAGTACTGAGCCTTGTGGTACGCCATACTGAACTTGTGATCGATAAGACATCTCTTCATTTACTGCTATAAACTGATAATGGTCATATAAGTATGTTTTAAACCATGCTAGTGCAATTCCACTAATGCCAACATAGTTTTCTAGTCTATTTAAAAGAATGCTGTGGCCAATTGTGTCAAATGCAGCTCTAAAATCAAGTAACACTAATAGGGAGATACAACCACAATCGGGTGATAAGAGCAAATCATTTGTGACTCTTTTTTTTTTCTTCTACAATAAGTTTTTTTTTCTTTTATTTTCTTTTTTGTTAACAGTCAGACATACATACAAACAAACCAACATAGTGCAGTAGTGAGCAAACTTGTAAATCCATGATTCCAGCAGTGGCAAGAGTGATTTAAGTGTGTATGTGAGCGGCTGTGAGTGTGGGTATGTGTGTGTAAACAAAGTAACCATTTATTATTTATTACCATTGTCATTACCATCACCATCCCACTCCCCACTGCCACCATACTGCCCATATTATGTTTGTAGATTTTTATTTCCATCCTTCCTCCTATGTAACAATTGCCATTGTCAATCCTGTATAAAATATAATATGATATAATAAAATAATATAATATAATATAATATAAGATAACCTTCCCCCACATCTCATCAGTCCCTATCTTTTCCTTATTTTACTGTTTTTTGTTGTTGTTTTTTTTGTTGTTTTTGTGTGTTATGTGCAATGTCTAAAGTGCATTAAAAGAGGGAGTACAGTGCGAGAGTGTCTCAAATTGGGCCAGAGATGCTGTCCTGTTGAAACCACTTCTCGCCTGTCTTGCCTGCCTTGGTGTTTGGCGTGTTTTTTTTTTTTTTTTCTTCCCTATTCTATGTTGTGGTGCATTTAAAACCCATGAAGAGAAGGGGGAAGTTATTGCAATACTGATGACAATGACACTTAATTCTAGTTCTACATTCTAATTCTACAGCATTGACAATGGCAATATTGATGATAATTATAATAATAATAATAGTAATCATAATAATAAATATAGCTGCGAGCAGCGATGGCGGGCCCAAGCCGGAGGCACCGCAACCCCGGTTCCTTTAGTTACCTAAAGGCACCCGGGTGGCGGTGCCGAAGGCTTTGGCCCTTTCATGATTAAATGTTAAAACGGCTTGCCATACTCTGTCATTTCGACTAGTCACAATTATGTTACAGATATCTTAAATGATAATACAAACTATCCAAAGTGTAACGACTAGACAGAAAGACTTTGTTGATATCTACAATGTTAATTCCGGACAGGCAAACTTAGCTTTTAAATGTTAAAAGGGCTTGCCATACAGGGACGTAGGCTCAGAGAGAGGCTCACCATATTCAGACCAAAATATCTGACTTCCTCTTGGTCTGAGCTAATGACTATGTATTAGAAAGTTGTACGGCTTGAGGAGTACAATGTATATACCGATTTTTGTAACTGTAGATAAAACTAACAACCCCACTTTTAAGTATATATATGGTGCCTTTAGTGTTATTCTGCACGACGTGCAAAAACTTAACCCCCGCTTTTTTAAGTATATATATATATATATATATATATATAAAGAGGGTTATTCTGCACGACGTGCAAAAACTTAACCTCCGCATTGACTGTCGAAGAGAAGTGTGCAGAAGAGCTTGCATCAGTGAGGGCTTTGCAAAATATATATACATACAAACACACACACACACACACACATATAAATGAGGTTAGTGTTTTACAATATTAAGGAAAGCAAATGTATTGAAATATAGCACATTAATTTTAAATTCATTCAGCTTCAATTACCAATTTGTAGTTTACCAATTTATCTTACTTTTATTTAAAGCAAACTATACATTTAAAAGATTAGGGTTATATGCATATTTTGTCATTTAAAAAAATACAAAATTGTTATGCAAAAAGATAAGGACTTGCAGAAAAAATCTACAGTCAGCCACACACACACACACACATAAACGCAGACACCAGCAACCCCCCCCCCCCCTCCCTCTTCCCCATACAGACACTGATAGAGACAAGATACACATCCAAACTGCAATATCTGACTTTCTTTTGGTCTGAGCTTCTTACTGTTAATTAGAAAGTTGATCGGCTTGACAAGAACAATATACGTGGCATGTTTTGTAACTGTAGGTAAAACGAGCAAAGTTAACACATTTTATGTGTCCTTT
Organism: Pimephales promelas; assembly: GCF_016745375.1. The sequence continues at coordinate 1,535,127 of NW_024121114.1, forward strand.
TTTAGTCATAAAATTATTTTCCTCGCCACGGCCAAACCGTTCGAGATATCAAAAATCCGTCCGGAATTGAGCATCCTCAATGTCTTGACTTCATGCACACCGAGTATGGTGGTGATTGGTAAACACATGCGTTGTAATTTGATGTATTTCTCCTAGGAGATTTATTCAAACAACACATAATTCCCAACTTCCATTTGAACTGTCTTAAAACTTAGAGCAGAGATGGGCGCAGGTCACGCAAGTCTCAAGTAAGTCTCAAGTCTTAACCGTCAAGTCTCAAGTAAGTCCCAAGTATTTTTTTTTGGGGGGGGGGCAAGTCAAGTCAAGTCACAGGCTATGTCAAGTCAAGTCAAGTCTTGTAGTAGGTTAAGTCAAGTGCAAGTCAAGTCACCTTATTATTTTAATTTTACATGCAGAATCTGATCTTAATAAAATGAAAAGACAAGATAAGTATTTGCCAGTAAATTACAATAATTTGCATTGTAAATACTCATGTTCAGTAAAATACACCATGGAATCAAACAAAATTGTAACTTCATAAAATTATTTATTTTTTACTTCTGCCAACAGTGTGTTTGAAATGTTTTAAATTTTCAACATTGAGTCCATAAAACAAATAACAGCTTAACATCCTACAGACTCTCTGAACACCTTCCTCTCTCTCAAACACAGTTTACAAACAATATTAAACTTTGTTACATTTCTCCTCTCTCTCTCTCTCTCTCTCTCTCTCTCTCTCTCTCTCTCTCTCACACACACACACAGTGGCGGTTCTAGACCATTTCAACTGGGGGGGCCAAGCTGGGGCCAGTTGTACTGTTAGAGGGGCCAGTTACATTTAGACCTTATCATTTTCTGCACTGCACTGAATGCATAAATAAGCAAAATACCATGTTTATAATTATCCAACAATTTGCATTTGCATTATATTTTTACATTTGCATTACATATATCAGTCTGTATTTGAATTTCCATTTTATTTTTTTACATTGAATATACAGTATGTATATATATATATATATATATATATATATATATATATATATTTTTACAAATTAATCTACGATTTTTGTGGGTTTTTTTTTTTTTTTTTTGCAAAAAGATCAGCAAATTATCCTCTAAACTGGCCTTTTTAGGGGGCTTTCCTCTCAGGGTGAATGAGCTTTTTTATAATTGTTTTTTTCCTGACATCTTTGAAAGACAGAAGCAATAATTAATGCATCCTTGGCCAGGATATAATTATAAAATATGACATGATTTTAAAAGTGACCTATAATATCGACTATGCAATACACTTTAATTTATCTAGTGCTAATAAAATTATTAAGCCTATTTGGAGAGAGAGATGTTTATAATGTGACAATATGTCAGTCATCGTGATTCGTGTAATAAGATGACTAGGCCTAGACTACTTGTTCTGAGCAGGTGTTGTCAGTGAACAGGCTGTAAAACTGTTGTCTAAGTTACAGACTGATACTAATTAAATGGGAAACGAATCGATTACCTAACGTAACCTCGGTTCTCTCTAGATGAGGGAACGAGCATTGCGTAAGCTAGCTTACGCTACGGGAAAGATTCATCTTACATCAGTCAAGTTGTCATAGTTTTTGTCAAACAAGTTGTGAATTTGTTGTAACATTAAAACAGGAGATCATGACTTACTCCGTGCTCCAAGTGATGTTCGGAGCTCCAGTGATTAGTTTCATCTGTGGGACGGGTGAAGAAACTTTCGGAAGATGTTGTAACAGAATCATATGAACAATTCCAGGATATGCTTTTTTTCATTGGTTGTTGCGTTAAATTTTACCCAGATACAATAGTGCCCTTTTCTGATTGGCTATTAAGTAGCACTTCTCTTTTTTTGATTGGCTGATGCGTAGCAGGGTCGACTGCTGAACTCCAGGCGAGACGCGCTTGATTCTCACGTGAGAGCGGCGCGGCCAGAGAAATTGCGTATATTAAATATATTATTAAGTTTTTCCGCATGAGAAATACAATGTGTGACGGGAGTGTGAGACAAAAGACTGAAACGAGTGACTGTCATGCTCAATGCGTGACACACTATAAAAAAAATATTTCACACTGACTCCACATTTAGGGGGCCACAAGGGGGTCCAAGCTTGTTGTCGCAGGGGCACTGGCCCCCCCAGGCCCCCGCCTAGAACCGCCACTGCTCACACACACACACTTTCTCTCTCTCTCAAGAAGCAAAAACATGACTGCTAAAGGTTGTATCAGCGATGGCGGGGTAACATCACTTAACATCACGAGTGATATTCCCTTAGGCCACGCCCCCTTGTCTCCCCAAAGTATTATAAGCAATCATGCGCATCCCGTGTGCAGAATGATGCACTTGAAGCAACACCAAGTCACAGCACGCAACGCTTCACATTGAAAAGAACATAGCGAAGGGATGGTATCTATAATCTATGCTTAGTAGGGCTGCACGATTTGGGAAAATGTCATATTGCCATTATTGAGCCAATATTGCAATTGCGATTTGCGACTCCGATATAATAAAATGGTTTCATGAGTCCAACTTGCTTGGTTCTAAAGTAAAATGCACACACAGATTAATGTTTATTTCTCAACTCAAACTAAAAACAACAACAACAATAAATGATTGATAACACCTATAATGATCAATAAACCATCAACCAAACCAACATTACAGTGATTCCATCAATTGAAAGCCATCAACTTTTTAAAAAATTATTAGGCTTAAAAAAAATATATAACAGCTTTTAAATTAAGTGAACTTCAAACAATCCCCACATAAACCCATAATAAAAAACATATTTACCTGTGCCCTTCCTGTCTTAACAGGTACAGAAATTGAATAAAGTTATCAAACAGTCTGCGCTGCCTGAATCATAAATTATATATATAATAATCCTTATTAAAGCTACAAAAGTTCTTTACTCAAGATCAGTGAGTAATTTTCTAATTTCCCTTTGTTCTTTTAACTTTACTGAAAGAACGCTTTATTCGCTGCTGGCCCTTTAAGAGCACCCGTTGCCGAGACGCGGATCTCACACGCGCCTCATAGCACAACTCACAACTCTCACATTTTGGCATAATTGTGTGTGCTATTGTTCGTTCAAGCTCGAAAGAGAACTGTTTATTCTGGGCTGGCACACGGTCAGTGCATGCGCATTATGCGAGTCTCATCTATTCTAATCTAGGGCACTCACAGGCAGCTTTTCACTTCTTGTCGTGCAAAATGCGAAAAGGCATTTGAACCAATAAGAGGGGGATCTTGTAACACTAGTCAAAGGATGACAAAAAAGAAGAGATGCTGCGCTAATAGCCCTACTTTGTTTATTTCATTTAAAATCGCGGCATTTTGCGTTATATAATTGCATAGGTTTGAGATCGCTATTACGACTGCGATATAATTAATCGTGCAGCACTAATGCTTAGTGTATTCTAAAGGGCAATAAACTCCACTCCAGCAAGATAGTCATTTTATGCAAATCATAGACCTTTATGCCTTATCTACAAAGAAAGTATAATATTGGGAACATTGATCTTGAAGAGAGTGTCGTCGTGTTACTGTCGCAACCGAACGCGACGCGCTAATGCTGATGCATGGAGAATGACTGAGGCGAGATGACTTTCCGTTAACTTTAACTTAGAGACTAAAATATTAATTTTACCACACATTAAGCTATTGAATGACTTTAGAAGTCTTGGAATATAGTGTGAAAACTTGATTGTGCTTTACAGTTTTTTATGCCTTTAGTGGGGCTTAACAAAATAACACAATATGCAGAATGTCGGACGTCACTTATAGGCTAAACTGTTTTTATAGATAAAACTATTTACATTCGGCAGTCATGAAAACAAATCTCAGATAACGGTTGACTAGGTAACAATGTGTAATTTTGCGCCGGAGTTCTCCTTTAACTTACATTAGCTAGCTAACTACGAACGAGCTAACCAGATAACATTAACAAATTGACAAGCACTTACTGGGCAGAATATGGCTCTTCAAATGACGGACGAAATTGGAGGTTGTCATCTGACTGTCGATCTTAACGTTGCATGTCTTGCAAAGCGCTGTTCTTTTGCCATCTTGTTGTAAGAAATTCTTGAATCCAAAAGCGACGACGACCCTCGTTATCCCTCCGGCTGACATGTTGATGTGATCTGATGTAAGTGGGCGTGGTGTGCGCGTAAGGTATGAGAAGGCATGACTGATGATCTCTGATCCAGTCATGACAGCGCTATTCTCAGCCTGCGCTCCAGCTGGATCAACTTTATTTTTTTTTACATAATTTATATATTTTATATTCAAACTGAAAACATGATGTGATTAACACTCAAGTCATATTATTACATGCAAGTGTGTTTGATTTATGGACCAAATTTTCAGATCAAGTTTATGGACCAAGTTAATTTAATTAATAAACTAATTATATAAAACTATTAATGCACTACAATTAAACTGGTTATATGCCTTTACTTATAAAAAAATAAAAAACTTATTTAAAAAAATACCAGGCTTAAGGCATTTATTTTTTATGCAGGCCATACACACAGGAGTGAAATGGTTAATACCCCTCCCCCTACAAACACACACACATACACAGACAGGCAAAGACAGCAGGCTCAGATTGAGCAAGACCAAGTTATAATATTTGTATAATTTAATTTAGAAACAAATGATGTATAATTACATTTTTAGAAGATATGAGGCTTTTAGTGTTTACTTTTTTGACATTACTTTAATCTTTTGCCATAGTTGCACATGTCTATTGGCTAATAAATGTGATGTATCTGTTGAGTTTCAAGCAATTTCAAGCAAGCTAAGAGTCCCAAAAGCATCAAAAAATAATGTTAAAGTTTGTTTCGTTGCCACGGCATTTTGAAAGTGACACACTTCCTGCTGCCAGTTGGTGGCGCTATAACTTTGACTCACAATAGTCACATCCATGTGATCGGTCTCTTACAGCGAAAACACTGCTGAAGTTTCATCAAGATCAGTTAATGTATGCTGAAGTTATAACACACATCCTGTTCCATGTTTCTCGCCATAATTTCGTTTCCTCGCCACGGCCAAACCGTTCGAGATATCAAAAATCCCGTGGCACTTTTTCATCCTTAATGTCTTGACTTCACGCTGATCGAGTTTCGTCGAATTTGGTTCAGTGCTCTAGGAGCAATAATTTAAATTACATTGCATGTGTTTTAAACACAACCCTAAATAGCCAACTTCCTGTTGGGCTGGGGTAAAAAGTAAGAGTGTGAAGTATATATGAAACGATGAGATCTATATGTGTACCAAGTTTCATATTATTACATGCAAGTGTGTTTAATTTATGGACCAAATTTTCAGACCAAGTTTATTGACCAAGTTAATCTGATTAATAAACTAATTATATAAAACTATTGTCAATTCACTACAATTAAACTAGTTATATGCCTTTACTTATAAAAAATAAAAATAAAAACTTATTTAAAAAATACCAGGCTTGAGAAATGTATTTTCTTTATGCAGGTCATACACACAGCAGTGAAATGGTTAAGCCCCCTCCCCCTGCACACACACACACACACACACAGACAGCCAGCCAGCCAGCCAAAGGCTCAGAGTGGCCATATTCAAACAAAAATATCTGAGTTTCTGTGGGTCCTAGCTAATAAGTGTCAATTAAAAAGTTGTCCGGCTCGAGGAGTACAATATACATACCAATTTTTGTAACTCTAGTTAAAACTAACCACCCCACTTTTGTCAAAAGGTGGCGCTACTGAGCCCTCACCACGCCCGTTTCTGCAACTTTGCACATGTCTACTGGCTAATAAATGTGATGTGTCTGTCGAGTTTCATGCAATTTGAAGCATGCTAAGGGTCTCAAAAGCATCCTAAAAGCATCCTAAAAGAAGGGTAAAGTTTGATGCGTCGCCACGGCAACAGTTTCAAAGATATCAAGAATCCATTCACAGGTCTACATCTGCCGTATGTTTACATTATACATATGAAGTTTGAAGCAAATCGGGTAAAAATAAAAGGGTGATATCTAAGCATTTTGAAAGTGACACACTTCCTGCTGCCAGTTGGTGGCGCTATAACTTTGACTCACAATAGTCACATCCATGTGATCGTCCTCTTACAGCGAACACACTGCTGAAGTTTCATCAAGATCAGTTAATGTATGCTGAAGTTATAACACACTTCCTGTTTCACGTTTCTCGCCATGATTTCGTTTCCTCGCCACGGACAAACCGTTCGAGATATAAAAAATCCCCTCGCAAACTTTCATCCTCAATGTCTTGACTTCACGCTGACCGAGTTTCGTCGAATGTGGATCAAAGCTCTAGGAGGAGTATTTGACATTCCATTGCGAGCGTTTTACAAACAAACCTCAATAGCCAAATTCCTGTTGGGCTGGGGTAAAAAGTAAGAGCGCGAGGTATAGATGAAACGATGAGATCAACGTGTGTACCGAGTTTCATATTATTACATACAAGCGTGTTTGAGTTATGGACCAAGTGTTCGGACCGCGTTCCAGGGGGCGCTGACGAGCTGCCCTGCCACGCCCGGGTACCATCTTCAGCCCGGCTCTGATGGCCGCGGGTTCTGACCCGTGTGCAAAGTTTCAAGAGTTTTCGAGCACGTTAAGGGCCCCAAAGTGCCCAAAAGGTAGTAAAATAATATTAATATAGCTGCGAGCAGCGATTGCGGGCCCAAGCCGGTGGCACCGCAACCCGATGCTTTAGTTACCCAAAGGCACCGGGATGGTGGTATCCGCCGGCTTT
>NW_024121114.1:1543325-1565302 GCF_016745375.1 Pimephales promelas
TTTTACCAACTAACCAACCGACCAGCCAGCCAATCATTTTCCCATCCAACCAACGAGAACGATCAAACATGATTCTGATTTTGGCCTGTCATTAAGTTTGTCATTTTGTCTAAACTTGTAGCTACAGTAAACGTTATGTTCAACATGTCACCTGACACAAAGAATTATTTTTGGACCAATGGATTACATAAAGATTAATAACATACATAATCATCATCATCATCATCATCATCACCACTGTGGTCACAAAGCACATTACTGTCATTGAAGGGCCAAATACACATCCATCTCTCTCCTCTACAGATGAAAATAGCGGGTTGAGAAGGCAAGCTTTGTGTGCGGCCTCACAGTGGAGCATGTGAGAAGCAGCAGAGAGTGTGATTACTGTAAATGGGACACGCTGACATCAGGTTGAAAGAGGCAGAAGAGCAGCACTCAAACAGTTTGAGCTCCTCTGCCACGGTCCACTCCAGCAGAGAGGCTTTAAATGAAGCTCCATCCACAGCAGAACCACCACAGAGACCACATGAAAGATGTGCACTTTTATTGGAATTCTCTGTTAATGTTTGGATGGGGGGGCAAATTGGCCTTTTCACTTAAAATGAGATTCAGTCGTCATCCCTCCTTGTTTGTCCCACTTCCGAAATTAGAAAATGAATGAAATAAAGGCATGAATAAAGAAAAAAAATGATTTGTTTCCTTCTCTTTTTTTTCTTAATGTAACTTAACAATTCCACTTTTATGCAAATCAAGTAACAATATAATAAATATAGCTGCAAGCAGCCATTACCGGGGCCAAGCGCAAAAAGCGGCAACATATGCCAAAATGGCAAGGAGTGGCAGACCAACTGCAGCAAGGAGCAATTAAGGGCATTTTGAGAGAACTTTGGGCAAATGGCTAAGAAAATCACATAAACATTAACTTATAAGACGATTTAATGGGTTATCACTTTCTAACAATAGGTGGCGCAGTTACGAAATAGATGTGATGTGGTCAGAGTGAGGTGACAATGACACATGCAAAGTTTGGTGTCAAAATGTGAAGGCATTGCAGAGATAAAGCCTAAATAGTAATTTTGGCAGCATGCCTAAACTTTGATGCTGTGGTATACGAAAACGGTTTTGTCTATCATCGTGCAATTCATAACTTTTAGTCGGCACGGTCTGGAGATGATACGATTCAATTTTCGTGAAAATCGGACAAACGGTCTAGGAGGAGTTCGAAAAAGAAGGTTTTTCAAAGAAATAAAGATGGCGGACAGGAAGTTTGGCTGATTATGGAAAACCTGATATCTATGTTTTCGGCATAACCCAAGGAATCTATTAAGATCAGTTTCATTGCAATAGGCAAATTTATTCAAAAGTTATTAGCGTTCTCAGAAATTAATTATAAATTTTGACCAACAGGTGGCGCTGTCTCAAAATCTTTTGAGTACCTTCAGGGCATGCTGCTTATGGCACACACTGAGTTTCGTAATATTACACCAATGCATTTGTTTAGTATAGCATTTTAATTCACAAAACTCTAATGAAGTCAATGGGAATTTCACGTTTTGTTCTATTATAGCGCCACCAAGAGGCTCAGTCCCACAATTTTTTGTGTGTGTCCTCAGAGTGACCCCATACATATGTGTGTCAATTTTGGTGAAAATATCTCAATTCGCTTCCGAGTTATAAACATTTATATGAAAAAACACGTAAAAAATGACTGACACATGACTTTGTTTGAATTTTACTACCCCTTACTATCAATATTTTCGCATTTGGGCATTAGCATATAGTTAACAAGCTATGATTCCGTGTTTCTGGCGGTGGTTTCGTCTCGATCGGAACAGCGGTTTTGAAGATATCGCCAAGTGTTTTTTTCGCGCTAAATCGCTACGCTACACCATCCGTGACACGAAACCCAGCATGTTTAGTATCGTTGGACTCGGCAACGATTCAGGAACTCAAAAAGATGACTCCCGTGAAAATAAGTGTACCACACCCAAAGTTATAAGCGTTTGAAAAAAAAAATTCACCACTAGGTGGCGCTGTTTCGAAACTTCTCAGGCTTCTTCAGGGCATCGTACTGATGACCCATACCGAGTTTCGTAACAATTCGTTCATGCGTTCAAAAAATACAGCATTTTAGCACATAATTCAAAATGGCCGACAGCCAAAATGGCCGATCTGGGAAAATTGGATATCGGTCGACTCGGCATGATGCCCTGAATCTAACGAGATGAAGTTTATGATTTTTGGACAAACCGTTCAGAAGTTACGAGCAAAAATAGCCATTTTTCATATCTCCGGACCACTAGGTGGCGCTGCGCCGAAACGCTGCATGTAGCCTCAGGTCATGCTTGTGATGACACGTACCAAGTTTGGTCTGAAAACGAGTAAGCGTTGCGGAGATACAGCCTCACGTCTGTTTTCGCAAGCGCTACGTAAAATTAGTTTGCGCGCTTATCGAAAACGGTTATTCGAATCATCATGAATTCCATAACTTTTTGTCAGCACTGCCTGGAGATGATCCGGTGCGATTTTGGTGAAAATCGGACAAACCGTCTAGGACGAGTTCGCAAAAGTAGGTTTTTTGGAAAATTCAAAATGGCGGCCGTTTTTTTATGACGGAAAATGACGTCATAGGGTGCGATCGAATCGGCATGAGCTCAGGAACAAGAGGAAAAAAGAATTTTGTTGATAGGCCTTACGGTTCAAAAGTTATTAGCATAATAAAAGTGAAACTTTGGACAGTTGGTGGCGCTAGAGGGAATGAGTTAGAGACACCAAAATTGGTGTATTTAAAGTTGGGACTGTCCTCTATCAGAATGTCAAACCAAAACAACTTTCCCGCAAACCGGTCTATGGGCTGCCATAGACGCCCAGTCGGAAGAAGAATAATAATAAATATAGCTGCAAGCAGCCATTACCGGGGCCAAGCGCAAGAAGCGGCAACATATGCCAAAATGGCAAGGAGTGGCAGACCAACTGCAGCAAGGAGCAATTAAGGGCATTTTGAGAGAACTTTGGGCAAATGGCTAAGAAAATCACATAAACATTAACTTATAAGATGATTTAATGGGTTATCACTTTCGAACAATAGGTGGCGCAGTTACGAAATAGATGTGATGTGGTCAGAGTGAGGTGACAATGACACATGCAAAGTTTGGTGTCAAAATGTGAAGGCATTGCAGAGATAAAGCCTAAATAGTAATTTTGGCAGCATGCCTAAACTTTGATGCTGTGGTATACGAAAACGGTTTTGTCTATCATCGTGCAATTCATAACTTTTAGTCGGCACGGTCTGGAGATGATACGATTCAATTTTCGTGAAAATCGGACAAACGGTCTAGGAGGAGTTCGAAAAAGAAGGTTTTTCAAAGAAATAAAGATGGCGAACAGGACGTTTGTCTGATTATGGAAAACCTGATATCTATGTTTTCGGCATAACCCAAGGAATCTATTAAGATCAGTTTCATTGCAATAGGCAAATTTATTCAAAAGTTATTAGCGTTCTCAGAAATTAATTATAACTTTTGACCAACAGGTGGCGCTGTCTCAAAATCTTTTGAGTACCTTCAGGGCATGCTGCTTATGGCACACACTGAGTTTTGTAATATTACACCAATGCATTTGTTTAGTATAGCATTTTATTTCACAAAACTCTATTGAAGTCAATGGGAATTTCACGTTTTGTTCTATTATAGCGCCACCAAGAGGCTCAGTCCCACAATTTTTTTTATGTGTCCTCAGAGTGACCCCATACATATGTGTGTCAATTTTGGTGCAAATATCTCAATTCACTTCCGAGTTATAAACATTTATATGAAAAAACACGTAAAAAATGACTGACACATGACTTTGTTTGAATTTTACTACCCCTTACTATCAATATTTTCGCATTTGGGCATTAGCGTATAGTTAACAAGCTATGATTCCGTGTTTCTGGCGGTGGTTTCGTCTCGATCGGAACAGCGGTTTTGAAGATATCGCCAAGTGTTTTTTTCGCGCTAAATCGCTACGCTACGCCATCCGTGAGACGAAACCCACATGTTTAGTATCGTTGGACTCGGCAACGATTCAGGACCTCAAAAAGATGACTCCCGTGAAAATAAGTGTACCACACCCAAAGTTATAAGCGTTTGAAAAAAAAAATTCACCACTAGGTGGCGCTGTTTCGAAACTTCTCAGGCTTCTTCAGGGCATCGTACTGATGACCCATACCGAGTTTCGTAACAATTCGTTCATGCGTTCAAAAAATACAGCATTTTAGCACATAATTCAAAATGGCCGACAGCCAAAATGGCCGATCTGGGAAAATTGGATATCGGTCGACTCGGCATGATGCCCTGAATCTAACGAGATGAAGTTTATGATTTTTGGACAAACCGTTCAGAAGTTACGAGCAAAAATAGCCATTTTTCATATCTCCGGACCACTAGGTGGCGCTGCGCCGAAACGCAGCACGTAGCCTCAGGTCATGCTTGTGATAACACGTACCAAGTTTGGTGTGAAAACGAGTAAGCGTTGCGGAGATACAACCTCACGTCTGTTTTCGCAAGCGCTACGTAAATTTTGTTTACGCGTTTATCGAAAACGGTTATTCGAATCATCTTGAATTCCATAACTTTTTGTCAGCACTGCCTGGAGATGATCCGGTGCGATTTTGGTGAAAATCGGACAAACCGTCTAGGACGAGTTCGCAAAAGTAGGTTTTTTGGAAAATTCAAAATGGCGGCCGTTTTTTTATGACGGAAAATGACGTCATAGGGTGCGATCGAATCGGCATGAGCTCAGGAACAAGAGGAAAAAAGAATTTTGTTGATAGGCCTTACGGTTCAAAAGTTATTAGCATAATAAAAGTGAAACTTTGGACAGTTGGTGGCGCTAGAGGGAATGAGTTAGAGACACCAAAATTGGTGTATTTAAAGTTGGGACTGTCCTCTATCAGAATGTCAAACCAAAACAACTTTCCCGCAAACCGGTCTATGGGCTGCCATAGACGCCCAGTCGGAAGAAGAATAATAATAAATATAGCTGCAAGCAGCCATTACCGGGGCCAAGCGCAAGAAGCGGCAACATATGCCAAAATGGCAAGGAGTGGCAGACCAACTGCAGCAAGGAGCAATTAAGGGCATTTTGAGAGAACTTTGGGCAAATGGCTAAGAAAATCACATAAACATTAACTTATAAGATGATTTAATGGGTTATCACTTTCGAACAATAGGTGGCGCAGTTACGAAATAGATGTGATGTGGTCAGAGTGAGGTGACAATGACACATGCAAAGTTTGGTGTCAAAATGTGAAGGCATTGCAGAGATAAAGCCTAAATAGTAATTTTGGCAGCATGCCTAAACTTTGATGCTGTGGTATACGAAAACGGTTTTGTCTATCATCGTGCAATTCATAACTTTTAGTCGGCACGGTCTGGAGATGATACGATTCAATTTTCGTGAAAATCGGACAAACGGTCTAGGAGGAGTTCGAAAAAGAAGGTTTTTCAAAGAAATAAAGATGGCGAACAGGACGTTTGTCTGATTATGGAAAACCTGATATCTATGTTTTCGGCATAACCCAAGGAATCTATTAAGATCAGTTTCATTGCAATAGGCAAATTTATTCAAAAGTTATTAGCGTTCTCAGAAATTAATTATAACTTTTGACCAACAGGTGGCGCTGTCTTAAAATCTTTTAAGTACCTTCAGGGCATGCTGCTTATGGCACACACTGAGTTTCGTAATGTTAGACCAAAGCATTTGTTAAGTATAGCATTTTATTTCACAAAACTCTATTGAAGTCAATGGGAATTTCACGTTTTGTTCTATTATAGCGCCACCAAGAGGCTCAGTCCCACAATTTTTTTTATGTGTCCTCAGAGTGACCCCATACATATGTGTGTCAATTTTGGTGCAAATATCTCAATTCACTTCCGAGTTATAAACATTTATATGAAAAAACACGTAAAAAATGACTGACACATGACTTTGTTTGAATTTTACTACCCCTTACTATCAATATTTTCGCATTTGGGCATTAGCATATAGTTAACAAGCTATGATTCCGTGTTTCTGGCGGTGGTTTCGTCTCGATCGGAACAGCGGTTTTGAAGATATCGCCAAGTGTTTTTTTCGCGCTAAATCGCTACGCTACACCAACCGTAACACGAAACCCAGCATGTTTAGTATCGTTGGACTCGGCAACGATTCAGGAACTCAAAAAGATGACTCCCGTGAAAATAAGTGTACCACACCCAAAGTTATAAGCGTTTGAAAAAAAAAATTCACCACTAGGTGGCGCTGTTTCGAAACTTCTCAGGCTTCTTCAGGGCATCGTACTGATGACCCATACCGAGTTTCGTAACAATTCGTTCATGCGTTCAAAAAATACAGCATTTTAGCACATAATTCAAAATGGCCGACAGCCAAAATGGCCGATCTGGGAAAATTGGATATCGGTCGACTCGGCATGATGCCCTGAATCTAACGAGATGAAGTTTATGATTTTTGGACAAACCGTTCAGAAGTTACGAGCAAAAATAGCCATTTTTCATATCTCCGGACCACTAGGTGGCGCTGCGCCGAAACGCAGCACGTAGCCTCAGGTCATGCTTGTGATAACACGTACCAAGTTTGGTGTGAAAACGAGTAAGCGTTGCGGAGATACAACCTCACGTCTGTTTTCGCAAGCGCTACGTAAATTTTGTTTACGCGTTTATCGAAAACGGTTATTCGAATCATCTTGAATTCCATAACTTTTTGTCAGCACTGCCTGGAGATGATCCGGTGCGATTTTGGTGAAAATCGGACAAACCGTCTAGGACGAGTTCGCAAAAGTAGGTTTTTTGGAAAATTCAAAATGGCGGCCGTTTTTTTATGACGGAAAATGACGTCATAGGGTGCGATCGAATCGGCATGAGCTCAGGAACAAGAGGAAAAAAGAATTTTGTTGATAGGCCTTACGGTTCAAAAGTTATTAGCATAATAAAAGTGAAACTTTGGACAGTTGGTGGCGCTAGAGGGAATGAGTTAGAGACACCAAAATTGGTGTATTTAAAGTTGGGACTGTCCTCTATCAGAATGTCAAACCAAAACAACTTTCCCGCAAACCGGTCTATGGGCTGCCATAGACGCCCAGTCGGAAGAAGAATAATAATAATAAATATAGCTGCAAGCAGCCATTACCGGGGCCAAGCGCAAGAAGCGGCAACATATGCCAAAATGGCAAGGAGTGGCAGACCAACTGCAGCAAGGAGCAATTAAGGGCATTTTGAGAGAACTTTGGGCAAATGGCTAAGAAAATCACATAAACATTAACTTATAAGATGATTTAATGGGTTATCACTTTCGAACAATAGGTGGCGCAGTTACGAAATAGATGTGATGTGGTCAGAGTGAGGTGACAATGACACATGCAAAGTTTGGTGTCAAAATGTGAAGGCATTGCAGAGATAAAGCCTAAATAGTAATTTTGGCAGCATGCCTAAATTTCGATGCTGTGGTATACGAAAACGGTTTTGTCTATCATCGTGCAATTCATAACTTTTAGTCGGCACGGTCTGGAGATGATACGATTCAATTTTCGTGAAAATCGGACAAACGGTCTAGGAGGAGTTCGAAAAAGAAGGTTTTTCAAAGAAATAAAGATGGCGAACAGGACGTTTGTCTGATTATGGAAAACCTGATATCTATGTTTTCGGCATAACCCAAGGAATCTATTAAGATCAGTTTCATTGCAATAGGCAAATTTATTCAAAAGTTATTAGCGTTCTCAGAAATTAATTATAACTTTTGACCAACAGGTGGCGCTGTCTTAAAATCTTTTAAGTACCTTCAGGGCATGCTGCTTATGGCACACACTGAGTTTCGTAATGTTAGACCAAAGCATTTGTTAAGTATAGCATTTTATTTCACAAAACTCTATTGAAGTCAATGGGAATTTCACGTTTTGTTCTATTATAGCGCCACCAAGAGGCTCAGTCCCACAATTTTTTTTAAGTGTCCTCGGAGTGACCCCATACATATGTGTGTCAATTTTGGTGAAAATATCTCAATTCGCTTCCGAGTTATAAACATTTATATGAAAAAACACGTAAAAAATGACTGACACATGACTTTGTTTGAATTTTACTACCCCTTACTATCAATATTTTCGCATTTGGGCATTAGCATATAGTTAACAAGCTATGATTCCGTGTTTCTGGCGGTGGTTTCGTCTCGATCGGAACAGCGGTTTTGAAGATATCGCCAAGTGTTTTTTTCGCGCTAAATCGCTACGCTACACCAACCGTAACACGAAACCCAGCATGTTTAGTATCGTTGGACTCGGCAACGATTCAGGAACTCAAAAAGATGACTCCCGTGAAAATAAGTGTACCACACCCAAAGTTATAAGCGTTTGAAAAAAAAAATTCACCACTAGGTGGCGCTGTTTCGAAACTTCTCAGGCTTCTTCAGGGCATCGTACTGATGACCCATACCGAGTTTCGTAACAATTCGTTCATGCGTTCAAAAAATACAGCATTTTAGCACATAATTCAAAATGGCCGACAGCCAAAATGGCCGATCTGGGAAAATTGGATATCGGTCGACTCGGCATGATGCCCTGAATCTAACGAGATGAAGTTTATGATTTTTGGACAAACCGTTCAGAAGTTACGAGCAAAAATAGCCATTTTTCATATCTCCGGACCACTAGGTGGCGCTGCGCCGAAACGCAGCACGTAGCCTCAGGTCATGCTTGTGATAACACGTACCAAGTTTGGTGTGAAAACGAGTAAGCGTTGCGGAGATACAACCTCACGTCTGTTTTCGCAAGCGCTACGTAAATTTTGTTTACGCGTTTATCGAAAACGGTTATTCGAATCATCTTGAATTCCATAACTTTTTGTCAGCACTGCCTGGAGATGATCCGGTGCGATTTTGGTGAAAATCGGACAAACCGTCTAGGACGAGTTCGCAAAAGTAGGTTTTTTGGAAAATTCAAAATGGCGGCCGTTTTTTTATGACGGAAAATGACGTCATAGGGTGCGATCGAATCGGCATGAGCTCAGGAACAAGAGGAAAAAAGAATTTTGTTGATAGGCCTTACGGTTCAAAAGTTATTAGCATAATAAAAGTGAAACTTTGGACAGTTGGTGGCGCTAGAGGGAATGAGTTAGAGACACCAAAATTGGTGTATTTAAAGTTGGGACTGTCCTCTATCAGAATGTCAAACCAAAACAACTTTCCCGCAAACCGGTCTATGGGCTGCCATAGACGCCCAGTCGGAAGAAGAATAATAATAATAATATAGCTGCAAGCAGCCATTACCGGGGCCAAGCGCAAGAAGCGGCAACATATGCCAAAATGGCAAGGAGTGGCAGACCAACTGCAGCAAGGAGCAATTAAGGGCATTTTGAGAGAACTTTGGGCAAATGGCTAAGAAAATCACATAAACATTAACTTATAAGATGATTTAATGGGTTATCACTTTCGAACAATAGGTGGCGCAGTTACGAAATAGATGTGATGTGGTCAGAGTGAGGTGACAATGACACATGCAAAGTTTGGTGTCAAAATGTGAAGGCATTGCAGAGATAAAGCCTAAATAGTAATTTTGGCAGCATGCCTAAATTTTGATGCTGTGGTATACGAAAACGGTTTTGTCTATCATCGTGCAATTCATAACTTTTAGTCGGCACGGTCTGGAGATGATACGATTCAATTTTCGTGAAAATCGGACAAACGGTCTAGGAGGAGTTCGAAAAAGAAGGTTTTTCAAAGAAATAAAGATGGCGAACAGGAAGTTTGTCTGATTATGGAAAACCTGATATCTATGTTTTCGGCATAACCCAAGGAATCTATTAAGATCAGTTTCATTGCAATAGGCAAATTTATTCAAAAGTTATTAGCGTTCTCAGAAATTAATTATAACTTTTGACCAACAGGTGGCGCTGTCTCAAAATCTTTTGAGTACCTTCAGGGCATGCTGCTTATGGCACACACTGAGTTTTGTAATATTACACCAATGCATTTGTTTAGTATAGCATTTTATTTCACAAAACTCTATTGAAGTCAATGGGAATTTCACGTTTTGTTCTATTATAGCGCCACCAAGAGGCTCAGTCCCACAATTTTTTTTATGTGTCCTCAGAGTGACCCCATACATATGTGTGTCAATTTTGGTGCAAATATCTCAATTCACTTCCGAGTTATAAACATTTATATGAAAAAACACGTAAAAAATGACTGACACATGACTTTGTTTGAATTTTACTACCCCTTACTATCAATATTTTCGCATTTGGGCATTAGCGTATAGTTAACAAGCTATGATTCCGTGTTTCTGGCGGTGGTTTCGTCTCGATCGGAACAGCGGTTTTGAAGATATCGCCAAGTGTTTTTTTCGCGCTAAATCGCTACGCTACACCAACCGTAACACGAAACCCAGCATGTTTAGTATCGTTGGACTCGGCAACGATTCAGGAACTCAAAAAGATGACTCCCGTGAAAATAAGTGTACCACACCCAAAGTTATAAGCGTTTGAAAAAAAAAATTCACCACTAGGTGGCGCTGTTTCGAAACTTCTCAGGCTTCTTCAGGGCATCGTACTGATGACCCATACCGAGTTTCGTAACAATTCGTTCATGCGTTCAAAAAATACAGCATTTTAGCACATAATTCAAAATGGCCGACAGCCAAAATGGCCGATCTGGGAAAATTGGATATCGGTCGACTCGGCATGATGCCCTGAATCTAACGAGATGAAGTTTATGATTTTTGGACAAACCGTTCAGAAGTTACGAGCAAAAATAGCCATTTTTCATATCTCCGGACCACTAGGTGGCGCTGCGCCGAAACGCAGCACGTAGCCTCAGGTCATGCTTGTGATAACACGTACCAAGTTTGGTGTGAAAACGAGTAAGCGTTGCGGAGATACAACCTCACGTCTGTTTTCGCAAGCGCTACGTAAATTTTGTTTACGCGTTTATCGAAAACGGTTATTCGAATCATCTTGAATTCCATAACTTTTTGTCAGCACTGCCTGGAGATGATCCGGTGCGATTTTGGTGAAAATCGGACAAACCGTCTAGGACGAGTTCGCAAAAGTAGGTTTTTTGGAAAATTCAAAATGGCGGCCGTTTTTTTATGACGGAAAATGACGTCATAGGGTGCGATCGAATCGGCATGAGCTCAGGAACAAGAGGAAAAAAGAATTTTGTTGATAGGCCTTACGGTTCAAAAGTTATTAGCATAATAAAAGTGAAACTTTGGACAGTTGGTGGCGCTAGAGGGAATGAGTTAGAGACACCAAAATTGGTGTATTTAAAGTTGGGACTGTCCTCTATCAGAATGTCAAACCAAAACAACTTTCCCGCAAACCGGTCTATGGGCTGCCATAGACGCCCAGTCGGAAGAAGAATAATAATAATAAATATAGCTGCAAGCAGCCATTACCGGGGCCAAGCGCAAGAAGCGGCAACATATGCCAAAATGGCAAGGAGTGGCAGACCAACTGCAGCAAGGAGCAATTAAGGGCATTTTGAGAGAACTTTGGGCAAATGGCTAAGAAAATCACATAAACATTAACTTATAAGATGATTTAATGGGTTATCACTTTCGAACAATAGGTGGCGCAGTTACGAAATAGATGTGATGTGGTCAGAGTGAGGTGACAATGACACATGCAAAGTTTGGTGTCAAAATGTGAAGGCATTGCAGAGATAAAGCCTAAATAGTAATTTTGGCAGCATGCCTAAATTTTGATGCTGTGGTATACGAAAACGGTTTTGTCTATCATCGTGCAATTCATAACTTTTAGTCGGCACGGTCTGGAGATGATACGATTCAATTTTCGTGAAAATCGGACAAACGGTCTAGGAGGAGTTCGAAAAAGAAGGTTTTTCAAAGAAATAAAGATGGCGAACAGGACGTTTGTCTGATTATGGAAAACCTGATATCTATGTTTTCGGCATAACCCAAGGAATCTATTAAGATCAGTTTCATTGCAATAGGCAAATTTATTCAAAAGTTATTAGCGTTCTCAGAAATTAATTATAACTTTTGACCAACAGGTGGCGCTGTCTCAAAATCTTTTGAGTACCTTCAGGGCATGCTGCTTATGGCACACACTGAGTTTCGTAATGTTAGACCAAAGCATTTGTTTAGTATAGCATTTTATTTCACAAAACTCTATTGAAGTCAATGGGAATTTCACGTTTTGTTCTATTATAGCGCCACCAAGAGGCTCAGTCCCACAATTTTTTTTATGTGTCCTCAGAGTGACCCCATACATATGTGTGTCAATTTTGGTGAAAATATCTCAATTCGCTTCCGAGTTATAAACATTTATATGAAAAAACACGTAAAAAATGACTGACACATGACTTTGTTTGAATTTTACTACCCCTTACTATCAATATTTTCGCATTTGGGCATTAGCATATAGTTAACAAGCTATGATTCCGTGTTTCTGGCGGTGGTTTCGTCTCGATCGGAACAGCGGTTTTGAAGATATCGCCAAGTGTTTTTTTCGCGCTAAATCGCTACGCTACACCAACCGTAACACGAAACCCAGCATGTTTAGTATCGTTGGACTCGGCAACGATTCAGGAACTCAAAAAGATGACTCCCGTGAAAATAAGTGTACCACACCCAAAGTTATAAGCGTTTGAAAAAAAAAATTCACCACTAGGTGGCGCTGTTTCGAAACTTCTCAGGCTTCTTCAGGGCATCGTACTGATGACCCATACCGAGTTTCGTAACAATTCGTTCATGCGTTCAAAAAATACAGCATTTTAGCACATAATTCAAAATGGCCGACAGCCAAAATGGCCGATCTGGGAAAATTGGATATCGGTCGACTCGGCATGATGCCCTGAATCTAACGAGACCAAGTTTTTGATTTTTGGACAAACCGTTCAGAAGTTACGAGCAAAAATAGCCATTTTTCATATCTCCGGACCACTAGGTGGCGCTGCGCCGAAACGCTGCATGTAGCCTCAGGTCATGCTTGTGATTACATGTACCAAGTTTGGTCTGAATAGGATGAAGCGTTGCGGAGATACAGCCTTACGTCTGTTTTCGCAAGCGCTACGTAAATTTTGTTTACGCGTTTATCGAAAACGGTTATTCGAATCATCTTGAATTCCATAACTTTTTGTCAGCACTGCCTGGAGATGATCCGGTGCGATTTTGGTGAAAATCGGACAAACCGTCTAGGACGAGTTCGCAAAAGTAGGTTTTTTGGAAAATTCAAAATGGCGGCCGTTTTTTTATGACGGAAAATGACGTCATAGGGTGCGATCGAATCGGCATGAGCTCAGGAACAAGAGGAAAAAAGAATTTTGTTGATAGGCCTTACGGTTCAAAAGTTATTAGCATAATAAAAGTGAAACTTTGGACAGTTGGTGGCGCTAGAGGGAATGAGTTAGAGACACCAAAATTGGTGTATTTAAAGTTGGGACTGTCCTCTATCAGAATGTCAAACCAAAACAACTTTCCCGCAAACCGGTCTATGGGCTGCCATAGACGCCCAGTCGGAAGAAGAATAATAATAATAATAATAATAAGAACCGGCACAGATACAATAGGTGCCTCCGCACCTTCGGTGCTTGGCCCCTAATAATAATAAGAACCGGCACAGATACAATAGGTGCCTCCGCACCTTCGGTGCTTGGCCCCTAATAATAGGAACCGGCACAGATACAATAGGTGCCTCCGCACCTTCGGTGCTTGGCCCCTAATAAATATAGCTGCGAGCAGCGATGGCGGGCCCAAGCCGGTGGCACCGCAACCCCGGTTCCTTTAGTTACCTAAAGGCACCCGGGTGGCGGTGCCGAAGGCTTTGGCCCTTTTATGATTAAATGTTAAAACGGCTTGCCATACTCTGTCATTTCGACTATAGTCACAATTATGTTACAGATATCTTAAATGATAATACAAACTATCCAAAATGTAATTACGAATAGACAGAAAGACGTTGTTGATATCTACAATGTTAATTCCGGACAGGCAAACTTAGCTTTTAAATGTTAAAAGGGCTTGCCATACAGGGACGTAGGCTCAGAGAGAGGCTCACCATATTCAAACCAAAATATCGGACTTCCTCTTGGTCCGAGCTAATGACTATGTATTAGAAAGTTGTCCGGCTTGAGGAGTACAATGTATATACCGATTTTTGTAACTGTAGATAAAACTAACAACCCCACTTTTGTCAAAAGGTGGCGCTATTTAGTCCTTGCACAATGCCCGTTTCTGAAACTTTGCACATGTCTACTGGCTAATAAATGTGATGTATCTGTTGAGTTTCAAGCAATTTCAATTTCAATTTCAATTTGACTGTTGAAAAGAAGTGCGCCGATTAGATACTCAGGATCGGTATCGGCTCTGACACTGCCATCTTTGACGAGGCTGATTCAAATTCTATATTGTGCATATATACTATTCTATGTTAGGCACAAAGGCACAAAAACTTTCTAAAGTACCATAAAGTTTTTGTGTACTGTATTATTAGTGTTCTGAAGCTATTATGTGATATAGAAATTAATATTTAAGTCATTAAATTCAAGAACACAAACTTTTCCCTCTCTGCGCCTGTCAGTCATTCTCCATTCAGCATTCAAACAGCACGTCACATTCGGTTACAGTCAATGATGAAACGATCTTCAAGATGATTGAATGTTAATCCTATTATACTGGATCTTTAAGATAAAGGTCTAAAGGTCTATATTTTCGAATGAAGAAACTTTTTCTTGCTGGACTTTATTGCTGTAACTTAACCGTGTTACTTTCTACCGGGTGTCGGACGCTGTCGGTTAGATCACAACACTAGAGTCAGAGCACTATAATTGTTCTTCACGCACACAGTAACTGAAATTTAAAACCTTTAAAAGAAAAGGCTCAATAAACTATTGCATAGATAGATAATGTATAATACACTGTTCATAAATATGTATTTCCTTTGTGCTTTGAACTTTTCAATACGGACTCACTGCGCTGTAACTTCATGTGGCTTCAAGCACATCATTCTCCGCTCGGGATGCACATAAGTGCTTTGTGCTGCACCGTATTGGAGCCGTAATATCATAATGCAGTGACGTAATGACAGATTATTAATTGCCTTTCAATTATATGTTGCTGCGTCATTAAACATCTGTCCTATGCATTTCAAACATTTATAGCAGCCATGGCTATATTTTTTTATGATTTTTGTTATCTTGTTTTTCATGAATGTATTTTTCAAAAATAAGAGCAATGTGTATTATCTATTATTAATATGGTTTATAATAGCATTTTTGTCATAGATTATGACAAAGTAATCATATGATCCACCAGCGAGGAACCAGCAGAACAGAGTGAACATTCTTTCTGTTTAGTTCAATCCTACTTAATAGGAATTTATTTAAAATGCTCGCTCTACTCCACACCATTAATGTCTTGTGCGGACATCCGTATTTCGACTTTCGGTTTTAAGTAAGCGATTTAAAAGCTCCCAAGTCCCAGCGGAGTCACACGTTGATTAACCGGTGGGAATATACACAATAGGCCTACCTGATATTGAACACAAGAGGGCAGTATAGCACTACGTATGACTCAGATTATTATTTTTTTATGAATTTTACAACAATTCTGGCTGTTTTTGAACGTAAACATAATTCTTAAATGAAAAAAAGGAAAAATTGGGGAAGTTATAATATTTGTATAATTTAATTTAGAAACAAATGATGTATAATTACATTTTTAGAAGATATGAGGCTTTTAGTGTTTACTTTTTTGACATTACTTTAATCTTTTGCCATAGTTGCACATGTCTACTGGCTAATAAATGTGATGTATCTGTTGAGTTTCAAGCAATTTCAAGCATGCTAAGAGTCCCAAAAGCATCAAAAAAGAATGTTAAAGTTTGATTCGTTGCCACGGCAACAGTATCAAAGATATCAAAAATTCATTCACAGGTCTACATCTGCCGTGTATTTACATTATACAGATGAAGTTTGAAGCAAATCGGTTAAAAATAAGAGAGTGGTTTCAAAGCATTTTGAAAGTGACACACTTCCTGCTGCCAGTTGGTGGCGCTATAATTTTGACTCACAATAGTCACATCCATGTGATCGGTCTCTTACAGCGAAAACACTGCTGAAGTTTCATCAAGATCAGTTAATGTATGCTGAAGTTATAACACACATCCTGTTTCATGTTTCTCGCCATAATTTCGTTTCCTCGCCACGGCCAAACCGTTCGAGATATAAAAAATCCCTTGGCACCTTTTCATCCTTAATGTCTTGACTTCACGCTGATCGAGTTTTGTCGAATTTGGTTCAGTGCTCTAGGAGCAATACTTTAAATTCCATTGCATGTGTTTTAAACACAACCCTAAATAGCCGTCTTCCTGTTGGGCTGGGGTAAAAAGTAAGAGTGTGAAGTAGGCTATATATGAAACGATGAGATCTATATGTGTACCAAGTTTCATATTATTACATGCAAGTGTGTTTGATTTATGGACCAAATTTTCAGACCAAGTTTATTGACCAAGTTAATCTGATTAATAAACTAATTATATAAAACTATTGTCAATGCACTACAATTAAACTAGTTATATGTCTTTACTTATAAAAAATAAAAATAAAAACTTATTTAAAAAATACCAGGCTTGAGAAATGTATTTTCTTTATGCAGGTCATACACACAGCAGTGAAATGGTTAAGCCCCCTCCCCCTGCACACACACACACACACACAGACAGCCAAAGACACAGAGACATGTAGGCTCAGAGTGACCATATTCAAACAAAAATATCTGAGTTTCTGTGGGTCCTAGCTAATAAGTGTAAATTAGAAAGTTGTCCGGCTCGAGGAGTACAATATACATACCAATTTTTGTAACTCTAGTTAAAACTAACAACCCCACTTTTGTCAAAAGGTGGCGCTACTGAGCCCTCACCACGCCCGTTTCTGAAACTTTGCACATGTCTACTGGCTAATAAATGTGATGTGTCTGTCGAGTTTCATGCATTTTGAAGCATGCTAAGGGTCTCAAAAGCATCCTAAAAGCATCCTAAAAGAAGGGTAAAGTTTGATGCGTCGCCACGGCAACAGTTTCAAAGATATCAAGAATCCATTCACAGGTCTACATCTGCCGTATGTTTACATTATACATATGAAGTTTGAAGCAAATCGGGTAAAAATAAAAGGGTGATATCAAAGCATTTTGAAAGTGACACACTTCCTGCTGCCAGTTGGTGGCGCTATAACTTTGACTCACAATAGTCACATCCATGTGATCGTCCTCTTACAGCGAACACACTGCTGAAGTTTCATCAAGATCAGTTAATGTATGCTGAAGTTATAACACACTTCCTGTTTCACGTTTCTCGCCATGATTTCGTTTCCTCGCCACGGACAAACCGTTCGAGATATCAAAAATCCCCTCGCAAACTTTCATCCTCAATGTCTTGACTTCACGCTGACCGAGTTTCGTCGAATTTGGATCAAAGCTCTAGGAGGAGTATTTGAAATTCCATTGCGAGCGTTTTACAAACAAACCTCAATAGCCGACTTCCTGTTGGGCTGGGGTAAAAAGTAAGAGCGCGAGGTATAGATGAAACGATGAGATCAACATGTGTACCGAGTTTCATATTATTACATACAAGCGTGTTTGAGTTATGGACCAAGTGTTCGGACCCCGTTCCAGGGGGCGCTGACGAGCCCCCCTGCCACGCCCGGGTACCATCTTCAGCCCGGCTCTGATGGCCGCGGGTTCTGACCCGTGTGCAAAGTTTCAAGAGTTTTCGAGCATGTTAAGGGCCCCAAAAGTGCCCAATAGTCGTAAAATAATAATAATAATAAAAATATAGCTGCGAGCAGCGATTGCGGGCCCAAGCCGGTGGCACCGCAACCCCGATGCCTTTAGTTACCCAAAGGCACCGGGATGGTGGTACCGCCGGCTTTGGCCCTTTATCGCTGCTCACAGCTATATTTATATTTAATATAAAGCCGGTGGCACCGCCACCTTGGTGCCTTTAGGGTTATTCTGTACGACGTGTAAAAACGTAACCCCCGCTTTGACTATCAAAAAGAAGTGTATTGTAGAGCTTGCATCAATGCGGACTCGATGCGCTGTGCGCTGTAACTCCATGTGGCTTTAAGCGCATCATTCTCCACTCGGGATGCGCATAAGCGTTTTGTGCCACACTGTACTGAGCCTTTCATATCATAATGCAGTGACGCAATGACAGATTATTAATTGCCTTTCTTGTTCTGTTCCATCTATTATATGTTGATAATAGATAGGACAGAGCACTAAAAACCTCAAACAAAGCACTAAAAACTTAAGCTGTTTGCTGTGTAGTCTGAGAATGAGCTGTTTGATTTGCACCCTCTTCCTCTTCACTGTCCTCCATAAAAACCAGCTATTCAGGTCCATGTTGTTCTAGAAAGTTTGTATGTTGCTGCCTCAATTAACATCTCTGCTATACATTTAAAACATGGCTATATCTAAAATAATTTATCTTTTTGATTTTTGTTATCTTGTTTTTCATGAATATTTTACAACAATACAAAGAGCAATGTGTATTTTCCATTAATATAGTTTGTAATGGCTTTTTTTGTCATAGATTATAATCATATATTTTTTGGATTTGTTATTTATCTTTATAATGAAGTTGTCTGTATTAAGTAGATTGTGTTTAACACACACAAGAGTGATTTATTAGTTCAACACATAGTTATAGAAATTCTACTTTATCTAAAAAAAACCCTGCACTTTATACACACACACACACACACACACACACACACACACACACACACACACACACACACACATAAATACATGTAAATAAAAATCCAAAAAAAAAAACATCAAATGTGTTTTTAGTCAGAGTATTATTTTATACAGAAACAAATATTTGTAATTCAGATAAGAATGAAGTTAGTGTTTTAAAATCTTAAGGAAAACAAATATATTGAAATATAGCACATGAATTTTAAATTCATTCAACTTCAATTACAAATACAATCTTACTTTTATTTAAAGCAATCTATACATTTAAAAGATGGGGGTTATATGCCTATTTTGTCATTTAAAAATATTGTTATGCAAAATTGTTATGCAAAAAGACAAGGACTTAGAGACAAGGACTTGTAGGAAAAATCGCAGCCAGCCACACACACACACATAAACACAGACAACAGCCCTCCCCTCCCCACACAGACACACACACCCACACACACACACACAGAGAGAGAGAGAGAGAGAGAGAGAGAGAGAATCGCAGGGGAAATAAATCCATTCAAACTACAATATCTGACTTTCTGTTGCTCAGAGCGAATGACTTTAAATTGGAAAGTTGATCGGCTTGACGAGAACAATATACGTGGTAAGTTTTGTAACTGTAGGTAAATTGAGCAAAGTTATAACACACTTTATGTGTCCTTTTTTAGTCATAAAATTCATTTCCTCGCCACGGCCAGACCGTTCGAGATATCAAAAATCCGTCCGGAATTGAGCATCCTCAATGTCTTGACTTCATGCACACCGAGTTTGGTTGTGATTGGTAAACACATGCATTGTGATTTGATGTATTTCTCCTAGGACAATTATTCAAACAACCCATAATTCCCAACTTCCTTCTCAAAAACTTAGAGCACGAAAGTTGTTTGGCCTGATGTGATCTATAATTGTACCGAGTTTCATATTAATTCATGCAAGTGTGTTTGATTTATGGACAAATTTTCGAATCCCAGTCCAGGGGGCGCTGTCGAGCCGCCCTGCCACGCCCGGTTACCAGCTTCTGCCCGGCCCTGATGGCCATGGGTTCTGACCCGTGTGCAAAGTTTCAAGAGTTTTAGAGGATGTTAAGGCCCCCGAAAATGCCAGAGAAGTCGCACACAGCAAATAAAGGGTTAAAATTAACCTGACAGGCGCCCCTCCTCTCACTCACACAGAGAGACACTGAGAGACTGGCAAAATTCTGAGATTTTCTCTACATTCAAACAAACATATCTGACTTTCTGTGGGTCCTAGCTAATGAGTGTCAATTAGAAAGTTGTCCGGCTCGAGGAGTACAATATACATACTGATTTTTGTAACTGTAGATAAAACTAACAACCCCACTTTTGTCAAAAGGTGGCGCTACTGAGCCCTCACCACGCCCGTTTCTGAAACTTTGCACATGTCTACTGGCTAATAAATGTGATGTGTCTGTCGAGTTTCATGCAATTTGAAGCATGCTAAGGGTCTCAAAAGCATCCTAAAAGCATCCTAAAAGAAGGGTAAAGTTTGATGCGTCGCCACGGCAACAGTTTCAAAGATATCAAGAATCCATTCACAGGTCTACATCTGCCGTATGTTTACATTATACATATGAAGTTTGAAGCAAATCGGGTAAAAATAAAAGGGTGATATCAAAGCATTTTGAAAGTGACACACTTCCTGCTGCCAGTTGGTGGCGCTATAACTTTGACTCACAATAGTCACATCCATGTGATCGTCCTCTTACAGCGAACACACTGCTGAAGTTTCATCAAGATCAGTTAATGTATGCTGAAGTTATAACACACTTCCTGTTTCACGTTTCTCGCCATGATTTCGTTTCCTCGCCACGGCCAAACCGTTCGAGATATCAAAAATCCCCACGCAAACTTTCATCCTCAATGTCTTGACTTCACGCTGACCGAGTTTCGTCGAATTTGGATCAAAGCTCTAGGAGGAGTATTTCAAATTCCATTGCGAGCGTTTTACAAACAAACCTCAATAGCCGACTTCCTGTTGGGCTGGGGTAAAAAGTAAAAGCGCGAGGTATAGATGAAACGATGAGATCAACATGTGTACCGAGTTTCATATTATTACATGCAAGCGTGTTTGAGTTATGGACCAAGTGTTCGGACCCCGTTCCAGGGGGCGCTGACGAGCCCCCTGCCACGCCCAGGTACCAGCTTCAGCCCGGCTCTGATGGCCGCGGGTTCTGACCCGTGTGCAAAGTTTCAAGAGTTTTCGAGCATGTTAAGGGCCCAAAACTGCCCGAATAGTCGTAAGAAAAATAATAATAATAATAATAATATAATAATAGAAAAGAATAATCCTAAGGAAAACAATAGGGCCTTCGCCCTTTCAGGGCTTGGGCCCTAATAATAGAAAAGAATAATCCTAAGGAAAACAATAGGGCCTTCGCCCTTTCAGGGCTTGGGCCCTAATAATAGAAAAGAAATAATCCTAAGGAAAACAATAGGGCCTTCGCCCTTTCAGGGCTTGGGCCTAATAATCCTTAGGAAAACAATAGGGCCTTCGCCTTTCAGGGCTTGGGCCCTAATAATAATAATCCTAAGGAAAACAATAGGGCCTTCGCCCTTTCAGGCTTGGGCCCTAATAATAATAATAATCCTCTAAGGAAAACAATAGGGCCTTCGCCCTTTCAGGGCTTGGGCCCTAATAATAATAATAATCCTAAGGAAACCAATAGGGCCTTCGCCCTTTCAGGGCTTGGGCCCTAATAATCCTTAGGAAAACAATAGGGCCTTCGCCCTTTCAGGGCTTGGGCCCTAATAAAACATGACTTACCACACAGTGCATGGCAACAGTGGACTTTCAATTCAGCTTTCCCCTACACACAAAACATGAATAATAATAATTTTAACTGTTTAAGCAATCACGGAATAGGACATAACATGTTGTATTATCTTTGAAAGGTCCAAATCATTAATTTAGAAAACTAAGCAGCCTAACAGAACACATTTTTACCTCATTTATCCGTTCCCCATTTATTCGATCAAACTGGAAAACCTTCTGCCTACTACATTTTCGGCAACCTGAAATGATGAAAAAGAAAGGAAAGTTTATTTAGCCATGATGCCATGATTTGTAGGCGGAATCTGTCCAAATTTATAATTTCACATGCGAGGTGATATGCAGTCCTTTCCATTTAGGTCAAAGTAAATTCATCCCTTTTTTTGCTAATCAAACAAAAAATACAGGACTGGTTTCCCAAAAGTCCTCTTAAAGGTTCTTGTGCACC
>NW_024121114.1:1584281-1600055 GCF_016745375.1 Pimephales promelas
GGGAGACTGTCCTCTATCAGAATGTCCAAACCAAAAAACTTTCCCGCAAACCGTCTATGGGCTTGGCTTTCATAGTACCTCCCAGTCGGTAAGAAGATAATAATAAAATAAATATAGCTGCAAGCAGCCATTACCGGGGCCAAGCGCAAGAAGCGGCAACATATGCCAAAATGGCAAGGAGTGGCAGACCAACTGCAGCAAGGAGCAATTAGGGCATTTTGAGAGAACTTTGGGCAAATGGCTAAAAAAATCACATAAACATTAACTTATAAGATGATTTAATGGGTTATCACTTTCGAACAATAGGTGGCGCAGTTACGAAATAGATGTGATGTGGTCAGAGTGAGGTGACAATGACACATGCAAAGTTTGGTGTCAAAATGTGAAGGCATTGCAGAGATAAAGCCTAAATAGTAATTTTGGCAGCATGCCTAAATTTGATGCTGTGGTATACGAAAACGGTTTTGTCTATCATCGTGCAATTCATAACTTTTAGTCGGCACGGTCTGGAGATGATACGATTCAATTTTCGTGAAAATCGGACAAACGGTCTAGGAGGAGTTCGAAAAAGAAGGTTTTTCAAAGAAATAAAGATGGCGGACAGGAAGTTTGGCTGATTATGCAAAACCTGATATCTATGTTTTCGGCATAACCCAAGGAATCTATTAAGATCAGTTTCATTGCAATAGGCAAATTTATTCAAAAGTTATTAGCGTTCTCAGAAATTAATTATAACTTTTGACCAACAGGTGGCGCTGTCTCAAAATCTTTTGAGTACCTTCAGGGCATGCTGCTTATGGCACACACTGAGTTTCGTAATGTTAGACCAAAGCATTTGTTTAGTATAGCATTGTATTTCACAAAACTGTATTGAAGTCAATGGGAATTTCACGTTTTGTTCTATTATAGCGCCACCAAGAGGCTCAGTCCCACAATTTTTTTTATGTGTCCTCAGAGTGACCCCATACATATGTGTGTCAATTTTGGTGCAAATATCTCAATTCACTTCCGAGTTATAAACATTTATATGAAAAAACACGTAAAAAATGACTGACACATGACTTTGTTTGAATTTTACTACCCCTTACTATCAATATTTTCGCATTTGGGCATTAGCGTATAGTTAACAAGCTATGATTCCGTGTTTCTGGCGGTGGTTTCGTCTCGATCGGAACAGCGGTTTTGAAGATATCGCCAAGTGTTTTTTTCGCGCTAAATCGCTACGCTACGCCATCCGTGAGACGAAACCCGACATATTTGGTATCGTTGGACTCGGCAACGATTCAGGACCTCAAAAATATGACTCCCGTGAAAATAAGTGTACCACACCCAAAGTTATAAGCGTTTGAATAAAACAATTCACCACTAGGTGGCGCTGTTTCGAAACTTCTCAGGCTCCTTCAGGGCATCGTACTGATGACCCATACCGAGTTTCGTAACAATTCGTTCATGCGTTCAAAAAATACAGCATTTTAGCACATAATTCAAAATGGCCGACAGCCAAAATGGCCGATCTGGGAAAATTGGATATCGGTCGACTCGGCATGACGCCCTGAATCTAACGAGACCAAGTTTTTGATTTTTGGAGAAACCGTTCAGAAGTTATGAGTAAAAATAGCCATTTTTCATATCTCCGGACCACTAGGTGGCGCTGCGCCGAAACGCAGCACGTAGCCTCAGGTCATGCTTGTGATAACACGTACCAAGTTTGGTGTGAAAACGAGTAAGCGTTGCGGAGATACAACCTCACGTCTGTTTTCGCAAGCGCTACGTAAAATTTGTTTACGCGTTTATCGAAAACGGTTATTCGAATCATCTTGAATTCCATAACTTTTTGTCAGCACTGCCTGGAGATGATCCGGTGCGATTTTGGTGAAAATCGGACAAACCGTCTAGGACGAGTTCGCAAAAGTAGGTTTTTTGGAAAATTCAAAATGGCGGCCGTTTTTTTATGACGGAAAATGACGTCATAGGGTGCGATCGAATTGGCATGAGCTCAGGAACAAGAGGAAAAAAGAATTTTGTTGATAGGCCTTACGGTTCAAAAGTTATTAGCATAATAAAAGTGAAACTTTGGACAGTTGGTGGCGCTAGAGGGAATGCGTTAGAGACACCAAAATTGGTGTATTTAAAGTTGGGACTGTCCTCTATCAGAATGTCAAACCAAAACAACTTTCCCGCAAACCGGTCTATGGGCTGCCATAGACGCCCAGTCGGAATAATAATAATAATAATAAATATAGCTGCAAGCAGCCATTACCGGGGCCAAGCGCAAGAAGCGGCAACATATGCCAAAATGGCAAGGAGTGGCAGACCAACTGCAGCAAGGAGCAATTAAGGGCATTTTGAGAGAACTTTGGGCAAATGGCTAAGAAAATCACATAAACATTAACTTATAAGATGATTTAATGGGTTATCACTTTCGAACAATAGGTGGCGCAGTTACGAAATAGATGTGATGTGGTCAGAGTGAGGTGACAATGACACATGCAAAGTTTGGTGTCAAAATGTGAAGGCATTGCAGAGATAAAGCCTAAATAGTAATTTTGGCAGCATGCCTAAACTTTGATGCTGTGGTATACGAAAACGGTTTTGTCTATCATCGTGCAATTCATAACTTTTAGTCGGCACGGTCTGGAGATGATACGATTCAATTTTCGTGAAAATCGGACAAACGGTCTAGGAGGAGTTCGAAAAAGAAGGTTTTTCAAAGAAATAAAGATGGCGGACAGGAAGTTTGGCTGATTATGCAAAACCTGATATCTATGTTTTCGGCATAACCCAAGGAATCTATTAAGATCAGTTTCATTGCAATAGGCAAATTTATTCAAAAGTTATTAGCGTTCTCAGAAATTAATTATAACTTTTGACCAACAGGTGGCGCTGTCTCAAAATCTTTTGAGTACCTTCAGGGCATGCTGCTTATGGCACACACTGAGTTTCGTAATGTTACACCAAAGCATTTGTTTAGTATAGCATTGTATTTCACAAAACTGTATTGAAGTCAATGGGAATTTCACGTTTTGTTCTATTATAGCGCCACCAAGAGGCTCAGTCCCACAATTTTTTTTATGTGTCCTCAGAGTGACCCCATACATATGTGTGTCAATTTTGGTGCAAATATCTCAATTCACTTCCGAGTTATAAACATTTATATGAAAAAACACGTAAAAAATGACTGACACATGACTTTGTTTGAATTTTACTACCCCTTACTATCAATATTTTCGCATTTGGGCATTAGCGTATAGTTAACAAGCTATGATTCCGTGTTTCTGGCGGTGGTTTCGTCTCGATCGGAACAGCGGTTTTGAAGATATCGCCAAGTGTTTTTTTCGCGCTAAATCGCTACGCTACGCCATCCGTGAGACGAAACCCGACATATTTGGTATCGTTGGACTCGGCAACGATTCAGGACCTCAAAAATATGACTCCCGTGAAAATAAGTGTACCACACCCAAAGTTATAAGCGTTTGAATAAAACAATTCACCACTAGGTGGCGCTGTTTCGAAACTTCTCAGGCTCCTTCAGGGCATCGTACTGATGACCCATAACGAGTTTCGTAACAATTCGTTCATGCGTTCAAAAAATACAGCATTTTAGCACATAATTCAAAATGGCCGACAGCCAAAATGGCCGATCTGGGAAAATTGGATATCGGTCGACTCGGCATGACGCCCTGAATCTAACGAGACCAAGTTTTTGATTTTTGGAGAAACCGTTCAGAAGTTACGAGCAAAAATAGCCATTTTTCATATCTCCGGACCACTAGGTGGCGCTGCGCCGAAACGCAGCACGTAGCCTCAGGTCATGCTTGTGATAACACGTACCAAGTTTGGTGTGAAAACGAGTAAGCGTTGCGGAGATACAACCTCACGTCTGTTTTCGCAAGCGCTACGTAAATTTTGTTTACGCGTTTATCGAAAACGGTTATTCGAATCATCTTGAATTCCATAACTTTTTGTCAGCACTGCCTGGAGATGATCCGGTGCGATTTTGGTGAAAATCGGACAAACCGTCTAGGACGAGTTCGCAAAAGTAGGTTTTTTGGAAAATTCAAAATGGCGGCCGTTTTTTTATGACGGAAAATGACGTCATAGGGTGCGATCGAATCGGCATGAGCTCAGGAACAAGAGGAAAAAAGAATTTTGTTGATAGGCCTTACGGTTCAAAAGTTATTAGCATAATAAAAGTGAAACTTTGGACAGTTGGTGGCGCTAGAGGGAATGAGTTAGAGACACCAAAATTGGTGTATTTAAAGTTGGGACTGTCCTCTATCAGAATGTCAAACCAAAACAACTTTCCCGCAAACCGGTCTATGGGCTGCCATAGACGCCCAGTCGGAAGAAGAATAATAATAATAAATATAGCTGCAAGCAGCCATTACCGGGGCCAAGCGCAAGAAGCGGCAACATATGCCAAAATGGCAAGGAGTGGCAGACCAACTGCAGCAAGGAGCAATTAAGGGCATTTTGAGAGAACTTTGGGCAAATGGCTAAAAAAATCACATAAACATTAACTTATAAGATGATTTAATGGGTTATCACTTTCGAACAATAGGTGGCGCAGTTACGAAATAGATGTGATGTGGTCAGAGTGAGGTGACAATGACACATGCAAAGTTTGGTGTCAAAATGTGAAGGCATTGCAGAGATAAAGCCTAAATAGTAATTTTGGCAGCATGCCTAAACTTTGATGCTGTAGTATACGAAAACGGTTTTGTCTATCATCGTGCAATTCATAACTTTTAGTCGGCACGGTCTGGAGATGATACGATTAAATTTTCGTGAAAATTGGACAAACGGTCTAGGAGGAGTTCGAAAAAGAAGGTTTTTCAAAGAAATAAAGATGGCGGACAGGAAGTTTGGCTGATTATGCAAAACCTGATATCTATGTTTTCGGCATAACCCAAGGAATCTATTAAGATCAGTTTCATTGCAATAGGCAAATTTATTCAAAAGTTATTAGCGTTCTCAGAAATTAATTATAACTTTTGACCAACAGGTGGCGCTGTCTCAAAATCTTTTGAGTACCTTCAGGGCATGCTGCTTATGGCACACACTGAGTTTCGTAATGTTAGACCAAAGCATTTGTTTAGTATAGCATTGTATTTCACAAAACTGTATTGAAGTCAATGGGAATTTCACGTTTTGTTCTATTATAGCGCCACCAAGAGGCTCAGTCCCACAATTTTTTTATGTGTCCTCAGAGTGACCCCATACATATGTGTGTCAATTTTGGTGCAAATATCTCAATTTACTTCCGAGTTATAAACATTTATATGAAAAAACACGTAAAAAATGACTGACACATGACTTTGTTTGAATTTTACTACCCCTTACTATCAATATTTTCGCATTTGGGCATTAGCGTATAGTTAACAAGCTATGATTCCGTGTTTCTGGCGGTGGTTTCGTCTCGATCGGAACAGCGGTTTTGAAGATATCGCCAAGTGTTTTTTTCGCGCTAAATCGCTACGCTACGCCATCCGTGAGACGAAACCCGACATATTTGGTATCGTTGGACTCGGCAACGATTCAGGACCTCAAAAATATGACTCCCGTGAAAATAAGTGTACCACACCCAAAGTTATAAGCGTTTGAATAAAACAATTCACCACTAGGTGGCGCTGTTTCGAAACTTCTCAGGCTCCTTCAGGGCATCGTACTGATGACCCATAACGAGTTTCGTAACAATTCGTTCATGCGTTCAAAAAATACAGCATTTTAGCACATAATTCAAAATGGCCGACAGCCAAAATGGCCGATCTGGGAAAATTGGATATCGGTCGACTCGGCATGACGCCCTGAATCTAACGAGACCAAGTTTTTGATTTTTGGAGAAACCGTTCAGAAGTTACGAGCAAAAATAGCCATTTTTCATATCTCCGGACCACTAGGTGGCGCTGCGCCGAAACGCAGCACGTAGCCTCAGGTCATGCTTGTGATAACACGTACCAAGTTTGGTGTGAAAACGAGTAAGCGTTGCGGAGATACAACCTCACGTCTGTTTTCGCAAGCGCTACGTAAATTTTGTTTACGCGTTTATCGAAAACGGTTATTCGAATCATCTTGAATTCCATAACTTTTTGTCAGCACTGCCTGGAGATGATCCGGTGCGATTTTGGTGAAAATCGGACAAACCGTCTAGGACGAGTTCGCAAAAGTAGGTTTTTTGGAAAATTCAAAATGGCGGCCGTTTTTTTATGACGGAAAATGACGTCATAGGGTGCGATCGAATCGGCATGAGCTCAGGAACAAGAGGAAAAAAGAATTTTGTTGATAGGCCTTACGGTTCAAAAGTTATTAGCATAATAAAAGTGAAACTTTGGACAGTTGGTGGCGCTAGAGGGAATGAGTTAGAGACACCAAAATTGGTGTATTTAAAGTTGGGACTGTCCTCTATCAGAATGTCAAACCAAAACAACTTTCCCGCAAACCGGTCTATGGGCTGCCATAGACGCCCAGTCGGAAGAAGAATAATAATAATAATAATAATAATAAGAACCGGCACAGATACAATAGGTGCCTCCGCACCTTCGGTGCTTGGCCCCAATAATAATAAGAACCGGCACAGATACAATAGGTGCCTCCGCACCTTCGGTGCTTGGCCCCTAATAAATATAGCTGCAAGCAGCCATTACCGGGGCCAAGCGCAAGAAGCGGCAACATATGCCAAAATGGCAAGGAGTGGCAGACCAACTGCAGCAAGGAGCAATTAAGGGCATTTTGAGAGAACTTTGGGCAAATGGCTAAGAAAATCACATAAACATTAACTTATAAGATGATTTAATGGGTTATCACTTTCGAACAATAGGTGGCGCAGTTACGAAATAGATGTGATGTGGTCAGAGTGAGGTGACAATGACACATGCAAAGTTTGGTGTCAAAATGTGAAGGCATTGCAGAGATAAAGCCTAAATAGTAATTTTGGCAGCATGCCTAAATTTTGATGCTGTGGTATACGAAAACGGTTTTGTCTATCATCGTGCAATTCATAACTTTTAGTCGGCACGGTCTGGAGATGATACGATTCAATTTTCGTGAAAATCGGACAAACGGTCTAGGAGGAGTTCGAAAAAGAAGGTTTTTCAAAGAAATAAAGATGGCGAACAGGAAGTTTGTCTGATTATGGAAAACCTGATATCTATGTTTTCAGCATAACCCAACGAATCTATTAAGATCAGTTTCATTGCAATAGGCAAATTTATTCAAAAGTTATTAGCGTTCTCAGAAATTAATTATAACTTTTGACCAACAGGTGGCGCTGTCTCAAAATCTTTTGAGTACCTTCAGGGCATGCTGCTTATGGCACACACTGAGTTTTGTAATATTACACCAATGCATTTGTTTAGTATAGCATTTTAATTCACAAAACTATTGAAGTCAATGGGAATTTCACGTTTTGTTCTATTATAGCGCCACCAAGAGGCTCAGTCCCACAATTTTTTTTATGTGTCCTCAGAGTGACCCTAATACATATGTGTGTCAATTTTGGTGCAAATATCTCAATTCACTTCCGAGTTATAAACATTTATATGAAAAAACACGTAAAAAATGACTGACACATGACTTTGTTTGAATTTTACTACCCCTTACTATCAATATTTTCGCATTTGGGCAGTAATGTTTAGTTAACAAGCTATGATTCCGTGTTTTTGGCGGTGGTTTCGTCTCGATCGGAACAGCGGTTTTGAAGATATCGCCAAGTGTTTTTTTCGCACTAAATCGCTACGCTACACCAACCGTAAGACGAAACCCAGCATGTTTAGTATCGTTGGACTCGGCAACGATTCAGGAACTCAAAAAGATGACTCCCGTGAAAATAAGTGTACCACACCCAAAGTTAACAGCGTTTGGAAAAAAAAATTCACCACTAGGTGGCGCTGTTTCGAAACTTCTCAGGCTCCTTCAGGGCATTGTACTGATGACCCATACCGAGTTTCGTAACAATTCGTTTATGCGTTCAAAAAATACAGCATTTTAGCACATAATTCAAAATGGCCGACCGCCAAAATGGCCGATCTGGGAAAATTGGATATCGGTCGACTCGGCATGACGCCCTGAATCTAACGAGACCAAATTTATGATTTTTGGACAAACCGTTCAGAAGTTACGAGCAAAAATAGCCATTTTTCATATCTCCGGACCACTAGGTGGCGCTGCGCCGAAACGCAGCACGTAGCCTCAGGTCATGCTTGTGATAACACGTACCAAGTTTGGTGTGAAAACGAGTAAGCGTTGCGGAGATACAACCTCACGTCTGTTTTCGCAAGCGCTACGTAAATTTTGTTTACGCGTTTATCGAAAACGGTTATTCGAATCATCTTGAATTCCATAACTTTTTGTCAGCACTGCCTGGAGATGATCCGGTGCGATTTTGGTGAAAATCGGACAAACCGTCTAGGACGAGTTCGCAAAAGTAGGTTTTTTGGAAAATTCAAAATGGCGGCCGTTTTTTTATGACGGAAAATGACGTCATAGGGTGCGATCGAATCGGCATGAGCTCAGGAACAAGAGGAAAAAAGAATTTTGTTGATAGGCCTTACGGTTCAAAAGTTATTAGCATAATAAAAGTGAAACTTTGGACAGTTGGTGGCGCTAGAGGGAATGAGTTAGAGACACCAAAATTGGTGTATTTAAAGTTGGGACTGTCCTCTATCAGAATGTCAAACCAAAACAACTTTCCCGCAAACCGGTCTATGGGCTGCCATAGACGCCCAGTCGGAAGAAGAATAATAATAATAATAATAATAATAATAAGAACCGGCACAGATACAATAGGTGCCTCCGCACCTTCGGTGCTTGGCCCCTAATAATAAGAACCGGAACAGATACAATAGGTGCCTCCGCACCTTCGGTGCTTGGCCCCTAATAATAATAAGAACCGGCACAGATACAATAGGTGCCTCCGCACCTTCGGTGCTTGGCCCCTAATAATAATAATAATAATAAGAACCGGCACAGATACAATAGGTGCCTCCGCACCTTCGGTGCTTGGCCCCTAATAATAAATATAGCTGCAAGCAGCCATTACCGGGGCCAAGCGCAAGAAGCGGCAACATATGCCAAAATGGCAAGGAGTGGCAGACCAACTGCAGCAAGGAGCAATTAAGGGCATTTTGAGAGAACTTTGGGCAAATGGCTAAAAAAAATCACAAACATTAACTTATAAGATGATTTAATGGGTTATCACTTTCGAACAATAGGTGGCGCAGTTACGAAATAGATGTGATGTGGTCAGAGGGAGGTGACAATGACACATGCAAAGTTTGGTGTCAAAATGTGAAGGCATTGCAGAGATAAAGCCTAAATAGTAATTTTGGCAGCATGCCTAAACTTTGATGCTGTGGTATACGAAAACGGTTTTGTCTATCATCGTGCAATTCATAAATTTTAGTCGGCACGGTCTGGAGATGATGCGATTAAATTTTCGTGAAAATCGGACAAACGGTCTAGGAGGAGTTCGAAAAAGAAGGCTTTTCAAAGAAATAAAGATGGCGGACAGGAAGTTTGGCTGATTATGCAAAACCTGATATCTATGTTTTCGGCATAACCCAAGGAATCTATTAAGATCAGTTTCATTGCAATAGGCAAATTTATTCAAAAGTTATTAGCGTTTTCAGAAATTAATTATAACTTTTGACCAACAGGTGGCGCTGTCTCAAAATCTTTTGAGTACCTTCAGGGCATGCTGCTTATGGCACACACTGAGTTTCGTAATGTTAGACCAAAGCATTTGTTTAGTATAGCATTGTATTTCACAAAACTGTATTGAAGTCAATGGGAATTTCACGTTTTGTTCTATTATAGCGCCACCAAGAGGCTCAGTCCCACAATTTTTTTTTTGTGTCCTCAGAGTGACCCCATACATATGTGTGTCAATTTTGGTGCAAATATCTCAATTTACTTCCGAGTTATAAACATTTATATGAAAAAACACGTAAAAAATGACTGACACATGACTTTGTTTGAATTTTACTACCCCTTACTATCAATATTTACGCATTTGGGCATTAGCGTATAGTTAACAAGCTATGATTCCGTGTTTCTGGCGGTGGTTTCGTCTCGATCGGAACAGCGGTTTTGAAGATATCGCCAAGTGTTTTTTTCGCGCTAAATCGCTACGCTACGCCATCCGTGAGACGAAACCCGACATATTTGGTATCGTTGGACTCGGCAACGATTCAGGACCTCAAAAATATGACTCCCGTGAAAATAAGTGTACCACACCCAAAGTTATAAGCGTTTGAATAAAACAATTCACCACTAGGTGGCGCTGTTTCGAAACTTCTAAGGCTCCTTCAGGGCATCGTACTGATGACCCATAACGAGTTTCGTAACAATTTGTTCATGCGTTCAAAAAATACAGCATTTTAGCACATAATTCAAAATGGCCGACAGCCAAAATGGCCGATCTGGGAAAATTGGATATCGGTCGACTCGGCATGACGCCCTGAATCTAACGAGACCAAGTTTTTGATTTTTGGAGAAACCGTTCAGAAGTTACGAGCAAAAATAGCCATTTTTCATATCTCCGGACCACTAGGTGGCGCTGCGCCGAAACGCAGCACGTAGCCTCAGGTCATGCTTGTGATAACACGTACCAAGTTTGGTGTGAAAACGAGTAAGCGTTGCGGAGATACAACCTCACGTCTGTTTTCGCAAGCGCTACGTAAATTTTGTTTACGCGTTTATCAAAAACGGTTATTCGAATCATCTTGAATTCCATAACTTTTTGTCAGCACTGCCTGGAGATGATCCGGTGCGATTTTGGTGAAAATCGGACAAACTGTCTAGGACGAGTTCGCAAAAGTAGGTTTTTTGGAAAATTCAAAATGGCGGCCGTTTTTTTATGACGGAAAATGACGTCATAGGGTGCGATCGAATTGGCATGAGCTCAGAAATAAGAGGAAAAAAGAATTTTGTTGATAGGCCTTACGGTTCAAAAGTTATTAGCATAATAAAAGTGAAACTTTGGACAGTTGGTGGCGCTAGAGGGAATGAGTTAGAGACACCAAAGTTGGTGTATTTAAAGTTGGGACTGTCCTCTATGAGAATGTCAAACCAAAACAACTTTCCCGCAAACCGGTCTATGGGCTGCCATAGACGCCCAGTCGGAAGAAGAATAATAATAATAATAATAATAATAATAAGAACCGGCACAGATACAATAGGTGCCTCCGCACCTTCGGTGCTTGGCCCCTAATAATAATAATAAGAACCGGCACAGATACAATAGGTGCCTCCGCACCTTCGGTGCTTGGCCCCTAATAAGAACCGGCACAGATACAATAGGTGCCTCCGCACCTTCGGTGCTTGGCCCCTAACAATTAACCCTCATGTAAAGCTTACATTAAGATTCATGCATGTCATGAATGGAGGTTCTCGTTGGAAGCTCTTTTATTCGCACTGTATCTCTATTAATATTTGTTGCAGGCATATATATTCTTATTATAGTAATTAAAAAACCTGAGGGGTGTGCAATGCAATCACAGTAAAGTAATTAAAACAATCTTGAGGCAATGCTAGAAACCATCCTGTTCACAACTAAAGCTTTTGAAATGGCTTAGAAAGAAAGAAAACATGTTTTCAATATTTCTCATATCTACGGTTAGATGAGATTTGTATGGTTAAATCCTGTTCTCCTTCATAATGTTTCCACTTGGATTGTCTCCATGACATCCCACAATGTTTCCATGGCACCATAAATACCTAAATCTGCCAGGTTAAGATACGTAAACCGGATTTAGTTCACACCATGACTGATTAAAAGTTGCTAAAGATAAATGATTAATTAAAAAGTGCAAAAAAATATATAAATATTCAAGTATGTTCTTGATTAGTTTCATAATAACTAATTATGATTAGTTCATTTAATAGCGTTTTTTATGTTCAAGGGGGTTGAATAAATAAATTGTATTTATTTATTTATTAGAGCTAACAAACTGCAGATGCATGCTTCTGATTCATGCATGTTAAATGATGGGCACATTAACTGCTTTGGATACTTCATTAACATGACCTAAAGCTACAAAAAATATAGCAATTTTTTAAAATGAGGATTGAACTAATTATAAATCGTTTCAATATTAATGTTTTACACAAAATATACTGCCCTTTGTTACCCCCTGCTTAGTATTTTCGGTTTAGTCCTGTCACCATTTTCCCGCTCCTAGTTTCTAGGGATGCGAGGCTGATTCAAATCCTATATTGTGCGTATACTATTCTATGTTATTGTTAAGCCCCACAAATGGCACAAAAACTTTCTAAAGTACCATAAAGTTTTCATGTACTATGTTATAAGTGTTCTGAAGCCATTATGTGATATAGAGATTAATATTTAAGTCATTAAATTCAAGATCACGTAAACTTTTCCCTCCGCTGCGGCTGTCAGTCATTCTCCATTCATTAGATCACAACACTAGAGTAGAGTCAGAGCACTATAATTGTTCTTCACGCGCACAGTGACTGAAATTCAAAACTGTTAAAAGAAAAGGCTCAATAAACTATTGCATAGATAGATAATGTATAATCCACTGTCCATCAATATGTATTTCCTTTGTGCTTTGAACTTTTCAATGCGGACTCAACGCAATACGTGCTGTAACACTCCATGTGGCTTCAAGCGCATCATTCTCCGCTCAGGATGCGCATAAGCACTTTGTGCCGCACTGTATCGGAGCTTTTCATGTCATAATGCAGTCTTATTAATTGCCTTTCTTGTTCTGTCCTATCTATTATATGTTACTGTCTCATTAAACATTTGTACTATACATTTAAAACATGTTGTCTCACTTTTATAGTAGCCATGGCTATATCTAAAATAATTTATCTTTTTGATTTTTGTTATCTTGTTTTTCATGAATGCATTTTACAACAATACAATGAGCAATGTGTATTATCCACTAATCTAGTTTATAATAGCATTTTTGTCATAGATTATGATGATATATTTTTTGGATTTGTTGTTTACAATTTTAATGAAATTGTCTGTATTAAGTAGATTGTGTTTAACACACACAAGAGTGATTATTTACGGTGGCCGGGAAGTGCTGAAACACTTTTACCTTTAAAAACTCCAAACACCGACCACACTTAAAGCAAACCCGTGTTAAGCTGCTCATGTGTTTACCACAAAACGGAAAAAACATCCCTTGGTCGCAGTCCAGGTTCGGTGACCAAAAACTTAAATTCCTATATGCTTCATATTCACGCCATATTCTCCTCATTTACGACACGAATTGACTGCGCTCACCAACACCTATCACCCGTGTTCACTCGTCACTTCCAGTATGTGGTACATTCCCTTTCTGTGAGGAATTGATCGTTTGTAAATTTGTTTTGGTACTGGTAAAAGTGTTTTGCGTCTTGCTAATTTGTTTTCTAAAATGTTAATTTTTTTGTCCTTAGTAAAAGTGTTTTGCCCTTGGTAGAAGTATTTTGCCCATGTAATTGTGTTTTTTTGGTCGGGTAAAAATGTTTTCCAAAATGTAACTTTGTCTCGAGCTTTGTAAAAGTGTTTCAGTCTTTGTAATGTTGTTATTAGTTCAACACACAGAGTTATAGAAATTCTACTTGATCTAAAAAAAAAAAAACTGCACAGGTATCGGATCGGTATCGGTATTGTTCGGTACTCAGAATTTTTGGTGTCGGATTGAAACGATTCTGAAAATGATGGTATCGGTGCATCCCCACTTGTTTGTTTAGTTAATTTGCCCCAGCTATGCCTTGTTTCCC
The DNA here is from genome assembly GCF_016745375.1 of Pimephales promelas. The sequence goes on from NW_024121114.1 coordinate 1,598,022, forward strand.
TAATCTGTGCTCTGTGTATTTAAACCCTGTGTTCTCCCTCACTTCTTGTCCGTTCTCGGGTATGGTTTCTGTAACTCCTGTGTTTTTGATTATAGACTGCATAATTACCACTATGACTAAACAATTTTGCCCCTAAGTATGTTTTTTTTTTTTTTTATCAAAAGTTAATGTAGGCTGCCTGTTTAGGAGTTGGACATTTTATTACAAAAATGCTGTTTAAAATCGTATTTTTTTGAAGTATCAAACATAATAAAATTGAATGTTCATGATGTTTCATGATAATGACAATTCCCTGGTAATGCATGTACTGTATCTGCATACACTGTTGAGACTTTTTAGAGTTTTTCACAAATAACAGATTTGTTCTCAACAAAATTTATGGGAGAAGTTAATAGAGAGTTTTCTCATCATCACCACTCCTGGCTGAGGTTTCCCACTTCCCTGTCCCTTGCTGAGTTTGGCACAATCTCAGGTCTGCTGGTGAGGCCTGTGGTTTGCTTGCCTTTACAAACCTTCATTGTACCAGCATGGCAGCACATATCTAGTCTGTCATAATGAGGCTTTACCCTGTGCTTATCTGAGTGGATATAACATCAAATTGAGGATCTCGGTACCTGAAATGTGATGCTTACAATGTGTTTATGGTTATGTAAGATGTGAGCAGGACTATAAATAGTTAAATGTAATTGCTTTGCATTTAGTCAACTGGCATCTATGTAGTTTCTACATTTCTGGATAAAAGATGGGAGGATCCGCTGAAATTAAATACATTCATTATTCTTATTCAAACTTATGAATTTGAAAGATTTTATCAACAAAGGACTGTCTCTCTGTAGCGGAAAAGATAAAGCTCCCTTGACACTCCATGTTCTGTTGAATATGGCTTGAGAGCTGATCCAAAGGAATACATTAAATGATTTATTGCATCATGGTGCAGCACAGCAATGGTATTTGTAAAGCTCTAGATACTTTCTCTTGCAGAGAAAAAGATGTTTGCTTATCATAACACTTCAGCATATTACTATTTCATGAAACCAAATGTACTGGGCTGAGTGCAGTAAGTCTAGCAAGTGAGCAGGGCCGGCCCGAGGCATAAGCGAACTAAGCGGCTGCTTGGGGCACCTTGGCCACCAGGGGGAGTTGAAAATCAAAAAATATTTAAGTCTTAAACAAGTGACATAAATGAATTAATTAATATGAATGAATGGATATTGAAAAGAAAAAGAAAATGAAAAGAAATTCTTCATGATCAATATATCTCCCTACAACTGCTAGGCGAGAGTTCGACACAGCAGTATAAATTGGGCTTCAGGGTACACCGAAGGGTTTGTGCGTTACACACAGCCTACATCGTAGCTACGGCGGGAGGTTGACGCAGAAGTATAGCTACATTTGGGCTTCAGGGTACACCGAAGGGTACGCGCACTACAAACAGCCTACGACGGGAGGTTGACGCAGAAGTATAAATTGGGCTTTATAGTAACAGACTTTGTTGGATTCTGTCATGTACAATCCAACAAAGTCTGTTACAATAATAATAATAACTAGAATGTACATTTCCAGAGGAAAATGTGAAGTGGTGCTTGCAGTGGCAAAACTCACCACCCGGTTGCTAGGGTGTTCTGGGTGGTTGCTAGGGTGGTTGCTAGGTGGTTGCTAGGTGGTTGCTAGGGTGTTCTGTGTGGTTGCTAGGGTGTTGCTAGGTGGTTGCTAGGGTGTTCCGGGTGGTTGCTATGGTGTTGCTAAGCGGTTGCTAGGGTGTTCTGAGTGGTTGCTAGGGTGTTGCTAGGTGGTTGCTAGGATACTCTGGGTGGTTGCTAGGGTGTTATGGGTGGTTGCTATGGTGTTGTTAGGCAGTTGCTAGGGTATTCTGGGTGGTTGCTAGGGTGTTCTTGGTGGTTGCTAGGGTGTTCTGGGTGGTTGCTAGGTGGTTGCTAGGGTGTTCTGGGTGGTTGCTAGGTGGTTGCTAGGGTGTTGCTAGGAGGTTGCTTGCATGTTCTGGTATAGGTGGTTGGTAGTTGTCACAGATGGTTT
>NW_024121115.1:0-117500 GCF_016745375.1 Pimephales promelas
TTCGGCCCGAAAAAAAACACGACAGTGGTACCCTTACGTTTTTTTTCTTTTTCGGGCGAAAAATTAAGTTTTCCAATCTTCCCAAAACTCTGGATTCTGATAGAGGGCCATGAGACTTAGACCTGAGTGCAAAAAATGGAGGCTCTAGCCCCTTTCCAGAGCTGAGATATCGAAACTCAAAAATTCGGCCCGAAAAAAAACAACAGTGGTACCCCTTACGTTTTTTTTTTTGGGCGAAAAATTAAGTTTCTCCAATCTTCCCAAAACTCTGGATTCTGATAGAGGGCCATGAGACTTAGACCTGAGTGCAAAAATGGAGGCTCTAGCCCCTTCCAGAGCTGAGATATCGAAACTCAAAAATTTCGGGCCCCGAAAAAAAACGACAGTGGTACCCCCTTACGTTTTTTTTTTCAGGTGAAAAATTAAGTTTCTCCAATCTTCCCAAAACCTGGATTCTGATAGAGGGCCATGAGACTTAGACCTGAGTGCAAAAATGGAGGCTCTAGCCCCTTCCAGAGCTGAGATATCGAAACTCAAAAATTCGGCCCGAAAAAAAAATGACAGTGGTACCCCTTACGTTTTTTTTTTTTGGGCGAAAAATTAAGTTTCTCCAATCTTCCCAAAAACTCTGGATTCTGATAGAGGGCCATGAGACTTAGACCTGAGTGCAAAAATGGAGGCTCTAGCCCCTTCCAGAGCTGAGATATCGAAAACTCAAAAATCGGGCCCCGAAAAAAAAAACGACAGTGGTACCCCTTACGTTTTTTTTTTTTGGGCGAAAAATTAAGTTTTCTCCAATCTTCCCAAAATCTGGATTCTGATAGAGGGCCATGAGACTTAGACCTGAGTGCAAAAATGGAGGCTCTAGCCCCTTCCAGAGCTGAGATATCGAAACTCAAAAATTCGGCCCGAAAAAAAAAACGACAGTGGTACCCCTTACGTTTTTTTTTTTCGGCGAAAAAATTAAGTTTCTCCAATCTTCCCAAAACTCTGGATTCTGATAGAGGGCCATGAGACTTAGACCTGAGTGCAAAAATGGAGGCTCTAGCCCCTTCCAGAGCTGAGATATCGAAACTCAAAAAATTCGGCCCGAAAAAAAAACGACAGTGGTACCCCTTACGTTTTTTTTTTTTGGGCGAAAAATTAAGTTTCTCCAATCTTCCCAAATCTCTGGATTCTGATAGAGGGCCATGAGACTTAGACCTGAGTGCAAAAATGGAGGCTCTAGCCCCTTCCAGAGCTGAGATATCGAAACTCAAAAATTCGGCCCGAAAAAAAAACGACAGTGGTACCCCTTACGTTTTTTTTTTTTTGGGCGCGAAAATTAAGTTTCTCCAATCTTCCCAAACTCTGGATTCTGATAGAGGGCCATGAGACTTAGACCTGAGTGCAAAAATTGGAGGCTCTAGCCCTTCCAGAGCTGAGATATCGAAACTCAAAATTCGCCCGAAAAAAAAACGACAGTGGTACCCCTTACGTTTTTTTTTTTGGGGGGAAAAATTAAGTTTCTCCAATCTTCCCAAAACTCTGGATTCTGATAGAGGGCCATGAGACTTAGACCTGAGTGCAAAAATGGAGGCTCTAGCCCCTTCCAGAGCTGAGATATCGAAACTCAAAAATTCGGCCCGAAAAAAAAACGACAGTGGTACCCCTTACGTTTTTTTTTTTGGGGAAAAAATTAAGTTTCTCCAATCTTCCCAAAACTCTGGATTCTGATAGAGGGCCATGAGACTTAGACCTGAGTGCAAAAATGGAGGCTCTAGCCCCTTCCAGAGCTGAGATATCGAAACTCAAAAATTCGGCCCGAAAAAAAAAACGACAGTGGTACCCTTACGTTTTTTTTTTGGGGGAAAAATTAAGTTTCTCCAATCTTCCCAAAACTCTGGATTCTGATAGAGGGCCATGAGACTTAGACCTGAGTGCAAAAATGGAGGCTCTAGCCCCTTCCAGAGCTGAGATATCGAAACTCAAAAATTCGGCCCGAAAAAAAAAACGACAGTGGTACCCCTTACGTTTTTTTTGGGGGCGAAAAAATTAAGTTTCTCCAATCTTCCCAAAACTCTGGATTCTGATAGAGGGCCATGAGACTTAGACCTGAGTGCAAAAATGGAGGCTCTAGCCCCTTCCAGAGCTGAGATATCGAAACTCAAAAATTCGGCCCGAAAAAAAAAACGACAGTGGTACCCCTTACGTTTTTTTTTTGGGCGAAAAATTAAGTTTCTCCAATCTTCCCAAAACTCTGGATTTTGATAGAGGGCCATGAGACTTAGACCTGAGTGCAAAAATGGAGGCTCTAGTCCCTTCCAGAGCTGAGATATCGAAACTCAAAAATTCGTCCCGAAAAAAAAACGACAGTGGTACCCCTTACGTTTTTTCTTTTCAGGGGAAAAATTAAGTTTCTCCAATCTTCCCAAAACTCTGGATTCTGATAGAGGGCCATGAGACTTAGACCTGAGTGCAAAAATGGAGGCTCTAGCCCCTTCCAGAGCTGAGATATCGAAACTAAAAATTCGTCCCGAAAAAAAAAACGACAGTGGTACCCCTTACGTTATTTTTTTTTCGGGGAAAAAATTAAGTTTCTCCAATCTTCCCAAAACTCTGGATTCTTATAGAGGGCCATGAGACTTAGACCTGAGTGCAAAAATGGAGGCTCTAGCCCCTTCCAGAGCTGAGATATCGAAACTCAAAAATTCGGCCCGAAAAAAAACGACAGTGGTACCCCTTACGTTTTTTTTTTTCTGGGAAAAATTAAGTTTCTCCAATCTTCCCAAAACTCTGGATTCTGATAGAGGGCCATGAGACTTAGACCTGAGTGCAAAAATGGAGGCTCTAGCCCCTTCCAGAGCTGAGATATCGAAACTCAAAAATTCGGCCCGAAAAAAAAAACGACAGTGGTACCCCTTACGTTTTTTTTTGGGGGCGAAAAATTAAGTTTCTCCAATCTTCCCAAAACTCTGGATTCTGATAGAGGGTCATGAGACTTAGACCTGAGTGCAAAAATGGAGGCTCTAGCCCCTTCCAGAGCTGAGATATCGAAACTCAAAAATTAGGCCCGAAAAAAAAACGACAGTGGTACCCCTTACGTTTTTTTTTTTTGGGGCGAAAAATTAAGTTTCTCCAATCTTCCCAAAACTCTGGATTTTGATAGAGGGCCATGAGACTTAGACCTGAGTGCAAAAATGGAGGCTCTAGTCCCTTCCAGAGCTGAGATCTCGAAACTCAAAAATTCGTCCCGAAAAAAAAACGACAGTGGTACCCCTTACGTTTTTTCTTTTCGGGGGAAAAATTAAGTTTCTCAAATCTTCCCAAAACTCTGGATTCTGATAGAGGGCCATGAGACATAGACCTGAGTGCAAAAATGGAGGCTCTAGCCCCTTCCAGAGCTGAGATATCGAAACTAAAAATTCGTCCCGAAAAAAAAAACGACAGTGGTACCCCTTACGTTATTTTTTTTTTCGGGCGAAAAAATGAAGTTTCTCCAATCTTCTCATTTTTGCACTCAGATCTAAGTCTCATGGCCCTCTATCAGAATCCAGAGTTTCAAGAAGATCAGAGAAACTCAACATTTCGACCCCCCCCCCCCCAAAAAACGACAGTGGTACCCCTGTCGTTTTTTTTTTCTGGGGCAAAAAAATAAGTTTCTCCAATCTTCTCATTTCTACCAGAAAGACTCGGGAGATAAGATACTGTACGATAAAACATTTTATTAACAGCCCAGCAAGCCATATATGCAATAAAGTTCTTTGGCGTAGGCCCCGTCCGTAACTCGCGATCCGAGGGTATGGATTCTGCATATCCTGCCTGAAGATGAAGGCAGGGGTGCAGCCGACCCCTACTTGGAGTTTTGGAAGGGACCGACCTGGTGGTGGTGGTGGGAAGGATGGAGCGAAGACCATGTTGGTGGAGGTGGGGAGGATGGTGGTAAGTGAAGCGTCAGCATCTGCGAACTCAGACAAGTGTAAGTAAGGGTCTTTTATACTTCACGTATTAGAACGCGATTGGATAGATGAGAAGGTAATAATGACGTGACAATTGAGTCTTCCTGGCAGAACTTGCGCTACGCTTTCATTTTTGCACTCAGATCTAAGTCTCATGGCCCTCTATCAGAATTCAGAGTTTCAAGAAGATCAGAGTAACTCAAAATTTAATTGAGAAGTGGTATTAAAAAGTCTTAAATTTAAATTGTTCATACCTGTAGCCACCCTGATCAAGTTAGCACTTTCAATCTGGATAAGACCATCTTAAGCAACTATAGACTGATCTCAAATCTCAGGCAAGATCATTCAAAAGGTTTCAATCAGCTGAACAAATTCTTAAGCTTGAATGGATACTTTTTTCAATCTGCTTTTCAATCGCAGCACAGAGACAGCGCTCATAAAGATAAGAAACGATATTCGCTTAAATACTGATACAGGCAAATTATCCGTGTTGGTACTACTCGACCTCAGTGCTGCATTTGACACTGTCGATCACGACATACTTCTTGACAGGCTGGAAAACTGGGTGGGGCTTTCTGGGATAGTCCTAAAATGGCTCAGGTCATACTTCGAAGGGAGAGGTTATTATGTGAGTATAGAGACGATAAGTCTGAGACATCCATGACATGCGTCTCTCAAGGCTCAATTCTTGAAATGTGCTATAGAAATAAACTTGCCTTGCCTTGTGAATCACGATTTTCTTGAGAAATCATTTGCATACACAAATAAGCACTGATTTCAAGTTTTGAGGAAAATTGGGTTGTAGCTCGTTGTCCATGTTATTGTAAATAAGTGTATTTTGTGTTTTAATAACGTTTAGCTCAAGTATATTGATCCGGAAATTTCAAAGATCCTCGAATACTGCCAGCTTCACTGAACTCCTCTGACCACATTTCTTTATATATGAGTCCAAGTTCAAAACGGTATGTTGGAGCTCTGAAGCACTGCCAGCGGGACATTAAACAGGAAGTGTCCGAGCTCACTAGGTTTTAGATAAGCAAAAGATAAATATATATATATATATATATATATATATACCCCATTACATTTTTTGTCCAGCACTACGTCCCTAGTATTGGAAAGAAAATGTGCAGTAAATCCACAGCAGAGAGCGAGATGAGTGCAAACTATCCTAGAAACATATGTGAAAACATTACTGAATGAAGGAAGATTACACTGTTAATATTAGTGTGAATCTAGTTAAATGTTGTACTTTACCCAGTGAGATCCACAGGCACTTGAAGAGCTTCATCATGGTTGATCAAAGGCGTCCGTCTGTCTTTAGTGATGGAGAATGTGTGTGAGTCATATACGTTTTATGGAGGATGAACCATTTAAATGTGCATCACGTGATCAACCTATCTCTCTCTCTTTCTTTCTCTCACACACACACACACACACACACAACATAGAACATATAGTTTTGAGATAAAATTTTGTTAATCTAATGGTGCACAATTTGCAATTCTAAATAAATATTTTCCTTTTTGCATGACATGAAGAGTTCAGATGCAAAAGCCTCTAAATGCCATTTGAAATTTTCTTCTTTAATGATGATTTTTATCAAACTTGTATATTTAAGTTCAGTAATTTCACTTAAATAACAATTAATAGGTAATTATCATTGCCATTAAAGTGAAATTACTGAACTTAAATATACAAGCTTGATAAAAATTATCATTCTAGAAGAAAATTTTTAAATGGCACTTAGAGGCTTTTGCATCTGAACTCTTGTATTAAAATGGACCTTTATGTTGTACTGAAGGTGGATTCAGCAACAAACAATCAAAAATGAATATTTCTCTTGTGTAAAAGTTATTAAAATGCCTCTTTACTTTCCATTAATAATGAAAATCTGAATGGCAGAAATGCATCGAAAGAAGAGTCCAAAATACATACAGACTAAAAACAACAGACATAATAATTAAATTGATTTAATTTAATGGCTGGATGGATATAATGGCTATCAGGAGCAGGAGTAATTTAAATAATTTTTACAAAATTAAAATAAAATATAGGGTTTGATCAAAATATATGTGGTGTGTGTGTTTATATACTTGTGACTTTTTAGCTAAAATTTAAAGTTTCCTATCCTTGAGGCAGATTTTCACAAATTTGCTACATATGTTCATTTACACACAGGCTACCCATTTTTGTAAAGGTGGGCCATTCAGATATGCTGTAATTAGCCACAGCAGTGATTGGCTTCAAGTTTACATGTTTTTTTTAAGCTTACAAGTTACATTACAGGATATGTTAGGACGTCCACCAAAGAAGATGTATGCAAATGTTCAATTTCATGGACCATCCGGTTGCAGAGTTATTATGATATTTTGTTGTTGTTGTTGTTGTTGTAAAGCCCCCTAGTGGCAGAATTGTACAAAAATTGGTGTGTACATCGTCAGAATGTCCTGTTGTCGATCTGTGCTTCAAGTCAACCTGTAAAAATTGATGGAGTTACCGGATGGAGTTTTTCGGTTCCTTGTTTCGGTTTTCAGGTTATTCAAATTAATTAACCAATCAGTAATACCCTTGATCAGCTCTACCAAACGTGGATCGTTTTTTTAACGTTTTTCCACTTAGACACAAACATTGTTATTATGTTTTGCTTGATACCGTGAAGCTGCTTTGATGCGATCTATATTGTGAAAAGCAACTTGACTCTAAACAAGGACGGACAAGGAACTGAAAGTTTGCAGACTTGAGTGATAGACGGCCAAAAGTTGCACACGTTTGCTTAGCAAAATGTGGAAAGACTCAAACCGTTTCGGTGGAGAAGATCTTGTAATATCATAGCTAGTGAGTCAGTGTATAATAATGCTTTGTGAGACTTGTTTCCTTACATCTTCTCCTTTGACTATTACCTCATCCCTAATTCCGAATTTTCATGCGGGGCTCAATGCAAATCAGTTTTTGTAAGTTAATTCCAGTAAAACCAAAGCAGAGATACTCAAATGATGCAGCAGAGCTGGATAGTGAATAAGAGAAGAGTTAATGCTACACTATTTACAATTTAAATTGGGACCCAACCTACATGTCTTTGTATTTTCATCACATCATTTGTAAAAATTGTTGGATTATGAAACACATTTTGTTGTCCACAACTCAACATGCAACTTTATTTTGCATATTGGCCCTAACTCCATTCATAAAATTTCAAGTTCCAGTATCTCAACTACCTTTATCACAAGCAAATATCTTCTATATGTTTTACGTTAAGTATGGTAAATTTGTTAAGTTAAGAATGGTGCTCTACAGTCTTTGGTAAATTAAGTATTTTATTAATGATAAATGACGAATATGGCAAGCATGTCAGAAGGCTGCAGTTTTGCATCCATCGCTAGAGAAAGATAGTCAGTGTGATTTAAGTGGACATGGAAATCTCAGCTGAAATTGTTTGAATGTTATTTTCAATGTAAATCAAGTTTCAACAAATGCATCACCATCAAACACCAAATCTATCACGATGCACACACACACAGGAACAGACAGATCCAAGTGCAGTTATTTATTTGGGTAATCCGTACTCACAACCAGGACAAATATCCAACAAGGCAATCCAAAACACTACAAACAAATAAGAACCAGGCAGATAGAGACATCGGAAGTGTGGTGACGTAAAACAAGGACTCCGTGACAAACACTGAAACAGACAGGTTATATATTTATACACAGACACTAACAAGGTGAGTAATTGTGCAGTGAACAATGATCAACTGGAAATGTAGTATGAGTAAATGACACCATGGAAAATGAGGACCTCTAGTGGTTACCCAGGAAAACACAAACCATAATCAGGAAGCGAAATAATTCCACAGGCTTGTCCCTGAAAAGAGCAGTTGTGCATCAGTGTGATCATCTGGGCTTGTGAGGATTGATTCGATCTTTGTGCTGTAATCAGGTGAGTTTCACTGACTTTGGAAATGATCAGTTTCCCCCAAATGTTTAAAATGGGAGCATACGTCTGTTACGGCCAGCTCGTTTCAACCGTACAAGATCTCGAGACGGAATGGTTGTAGAATGAGACTCCATTGCATAAGTCGCTGAGTTCGATTCCTCATCCAATTCAAGAAGACTAACGGTTTATGATCCGTATAAATGATAATCGGTGACCCTAGATATATCTCAAAATGTTGTACGGCCAAAACTAGGGCAAGAGCTTCTTTCTCAATGGTGGAATATACCTGTTGATGTCGATTACATTTTTTGAAGTAACTCGCAGGATGTTGAACCTGGTTCGAATCCCCCTGCAAGAGAACAGCGCCCACACTTGCACGGTAAGCACTTGCATCGATTGCAAGACTGAAAGACTTTTCAAATTTCGGAGCTATCAAAACAGGGGCACAAATGGGAAAGTACCTTAGTCTCAATGGTCTCAACCATTTCCCACTACCTTACCTAAATAGGTAACAGTAGCCTTCGCGAATTCAGACTTGGCGAGATTATCTGTAAGATTAGCTTTTGCTAAACGAGAAAAAAGTTCTTTAATCTGGTCAAGATGTTCAGACATCCTGACATTCCACACAGTGTACGCTTTACGAGTCGCTGGAAAGTTGCAAAAAAAGTTGGTAAAGCAGCTTCTACCTTCGGAAGACTCACTAAACGAGTTTGGCGGAATAAGTACCTGTCTGTCCGAACTAAAGTCAGAATCTATGAAGCCTGTGTCCTGAGCATTCTCCTCTACGGAGCAGAAAGCTGGCCAACCTATCGCCCACAAGAAAGTAGACTTCACACCAGAAACCTGCGGTTCATCATAGGAAAAACCTGGGAAGACAAGATGACAAACGAGGAACTCTTTAAAGGGTTAGTTCACCCAAAAATGAAAATTCTGTCAGTATTTACTCACCCTCATGTTGTTCCAACCCCGTAAGACCTTCGTTCATCTTCAACACAAATTAAGATATTTAAGATATTAAGATCGCTCCTGCATACTAGTCCATAGGCTTCTTGAGGGAATGACTCTTGCTGTCCTCGAAAAGTCATTAAAGACATCGTTAAAATAGTCCAAGTGACTACAGTGGCTCAATCTTAACTTTATCAAACGACGAGAACACTTTTTGTGTGCAAAAAAACAACAAAAATAACGACTTTATTTCAACTATTCGTTTATTTCTCCCTCTGCGCGAGTCAGGTTACTAGTTTAATAGCGTAAGCTTCTGTTATTGTACATCACACGCATCACACACATGACCAGCGTCGGCCAATAGTGAGCCTACGTGTGACGTAGCTTTACACAATCACACTACGTTAACTGACTACAGGCCCATGGAGAAGGAAGTGAATAGTTGAAATAAAGTCGTTATTTTTGTTTGTTTTTGCGCACAAAAAGTGTTCTCGTCGTTTGAGTCACTTGGACTATTTTAACGATGTCTTTAATGACTTTTCGAGGACAGCAAGAGTTATTCCCTCAAGAAGCCTATGGACTGTATGTAGGAGCGATCTTAATATCTTAAATATCTTAATTTGTGTTGCGAAGATGAACGAAGGTCTTACGGGGTTGGAACAACATGAGGGTGAGTAAATACTGACAGAATTTTCATTTTTGGGTGAACTAACCCTTTAAGATAACTAATTCAGGACCTCTATCATCTAGGCTCAAATTTATTTGTCTTAGATGGGCAGGAGATGTAAACAGAATGCCACCTTCCCGCATCCCTCATTCAATCCTCCATGGCGTTCTGGAAGAGGGAACTGGTAGATCAAAGCTTCGCTTTAAAGATGTACTCAGGCGAGATCTTGTGGACTTTGGCATTCAACCTGAATCATGGACCGTAGCATCAAGGAATCGGGATCAGTGGAGGGCTCAACTTCACAAAGGAAGACAACTAGACCACGCCAACAACCTTCTAAAGTTGAGGGAAAGACCGATGAAGTTAACCAACATGGACTAATGTGAAATACCCAAGCATTGTGATTCTTGACAGACGCATGCCTACTACTACTACTAGTAGAAAGTTGCGGGTGCATTTCGAACTCCGAAAGGACCGTATACTGCAGAAAGCATCAGGCATAACCAAGGCAGATAATTCCTTCGCATGACTATAATCAAAGGCACCTGCCAATGCCCCCATAAGTAGTCAAATGTCACAGAGATAAGTTTCCGATAATCTGTGCAGAATCGCAGGTTTATTTACTAAAACATAAGGAGAACTCCATGAACGAAACTAGATTATGAGCAAGCGGATAGATCACCTCTTGTTTCAGCAAATCTCTTTTAAAAGGATTGACTCGATAGGTGTTGTGTTTAACGGGACATGAGGTTCCCACGTCGACATGACAGAAGTGTGACCGGGAACGTTTTTAATTCGCCCGTCGACTTTTTCTCGAGAAAGAAAACTAAAGTTTTCCCACTCGTGCTTAAAGAAAGGAGAAGATTCTGAAAAAGAGTCACAAAAGTTTATCACATTAACAAGAGCTATATATTTTCAACAGGTTACTGTGCCAGACTTACACTTTTTTCCAGCGGTCAGGAGTATTCAACAGATAATTATTATCGGAAAGATGACATTGAATCAACGTGGAAATATGAAATCGAAACAACGTTGATCTGACATTGTTTTGCTCATCGAATTAACGTTGATTAATAGATGCGTCATTCTTTCAAAACTAACGGAAAATCAACTTGAAATCAACGCGTTGTTTCAACGTTATGAAAGCAAACCAATTTTCGATTTTCATTTAGCTTTGAAGAATGCCGCGTCTGACGTTGGTTCAACATTAATTCGATGCGCAAAATCAACGTTGTTTCGATGTCATGAGAGACGTCGTTTCCACGTTGATTCAATGTCAGTTTGCTGTCTGGGTTACCTCGACGAGAGCGGACGAGTTTCGGGCTTGTATCGGGCAGATGTAATATGTGTTTGTGGCTAGGATTTTCACGTGACGAAATACAGGGATCTGACAACGACGCGCAAGTATTTCATTAGTCCAGTGGCAGAACTTTTGCCAAGCGTGACAGAGGTTCTGGGGTCTAATCCGCACTCGTATCATTTTTTTTCTCTCTCTGATTAAAACCGATTATGTTTATCAGTTGTATGTTTGTGTGCATTTTACTTTGTGATTTCACCGGATCGAATATAGTCTCCACAACGGATTAAAGCGCGAGTCCGTGTGAAGACACAAGAGAACTGTATCCACGCCACTGATCGCAGCGGCAACGAGATCACTTGTTTTCAAAAGCAACGCATTTCAGCGCTAAGAAACGAACTAAATGAATGCTCCGCTAGTTAACTAGAGATGATTTATTTATTTGTATAATTTTCATCCGTGCCGCGAGAGATGTTTCAAAAGTGGTGGGGACAATATCGACCCTGGCTAAAAGCGGTGGGGACATGTCCCACCCGCAAATTACGCCTATTCAGTAATCTCGATATCTGTAATAGTAAAAAACGTACACTGAAAAAAATAATATGCTTTATCTAATCAATAAAATTGTGGCAACATATGAAGAGTTCAGATGCAAAAGCCTCTAAATGCCACTTGAAATTTTCTTCTTTAATGATGATTTTTATCAAATTTGTATATTTAAGTTCAGTAATTTCACTTAAATAACAATTAATAGGTAATTATCATTGCCATTTAAGTGAAATTACTGAACTTAAATATACAAGCTTGATAAAAATTATCATTAAAGAAGAAAATTTCAAATGGCACTTAGAGGCTTTTGCATCTGAATTCTTCATATTACAAGCAATATTATTAATTAAATTGTACAAATTAAAATTAATTAGAATATTAATTTGATTAACTATTACCCAATTCTAATTTGTTCAATTTAATAAATAATATTGCTTGTAATCTGTTGCCACAATTTTATTGATTAGATAAAGCATATTCATTTTTACAGTGTATAATAGCTGTAGTAAAACGTATTCAAGAGAGTTTCACATGTAATATGTAGCTATTTCATATGCAAGCATGTCAGCCAATCACAGCAGTGGGCGGTTACACTGAATCCCACAGCAGACACGCCCCTTCAAACAGACCGTTATAAGCAGAGGCTAAAGTCAGGCTAGGAAAAATGCCTTTTATTTCTAAATTATGACTATTTTTGATCTTTTAAAAAACATACTAACATTATAAGGGCAACCCAGGAAACATTATAAAATAATAATAATAAAAAAAAAACATGTCAGGGGACCTTTAAATGTAAATCCCAATCATCTTTTTCATAATCTACATGTAGAAGTCACCAACTATTAGTACTTTATCTACAGCCAGGACTAACTCTGATAGAAAGTCCGCAAATTCTTTGATACAATCTTTATGGTGCCCGGGTGGCCTACAGTAGCCAGAACGTGATTTTTTTATTTTTTTTTTTACATTAAGCACCAACATTTCAAAAGAAGTATGTACATTTATATTGCAGTTTGTTTGTTTGAGTTCAGAAAACTCAACTAGCAATGCAAACACATTTATAGTGTGGCTATACCATCAGTGTAAGATGTCAGGATGATTTATTGTTATACAAAACATACAAATTATTTGCAGCTTTAGCAACCCAGCTCTTGCTAAGGACGGTCAGTTCGTGCCGCAAGGCGTCTTAGAAACGTCATTCTTCTGACAACACGTTCTCTGAAAGACATTTTCTCCAGAAATCACTTTCCATGACAGTTTGGCTTCTTCTGTCAGTCCTTTCTCTTTCAGTATCTGCTCTATCTGAAGAACACACCGCATTATCACACAAGCCTCTTGGTAACTCTTCAATATATTTTCAATGTTTAGTATATTGAACTAACCTTCAATAAAATCTCTTTCTTCACTTCGGGATCATTCAAAATCAAATTTGGACTTGATTTCACCTCCAATCGCACAATCTGTCTCTTCATTTCTGTGTTAGAAACACACATGATGAAGTTCTCAGGTTAAAGAAGTGAAAATGACAAGCTAGTTTCCTTAAAGCACTACAGTAAAGTCTCGTTTGTTCAAATTAGTTCGTTGCATTTTTCATGTTCATTTCTAATATTTACTAATTAAACCGGTTAACATGAGTTAATGCAGTGATCGCTATATTTGGTCATTTTTGTTATGTTTTATTTTATTTAATCAATCCGATGAGCATTTAAGTTAAATTGCAAACAACTTACCATAGCATATAAATGCCTTTTTTTCCAGACAATCAAAGTCGTTCCAGGATCCATCAGGTAAAGTGTGCACACAGAACTGTTTTCCACCTAAATTGTTTGGCTGTCTGCTAGCCCAAAATCTGAACCCGGATTCGCTCTGATCGGACCAGATCCAGGGAGAAGTCCCTGACGTCCGATAGAGCCCAATCCACATGTCTTCTGTAAAGTTGGAGAAAGTTTTCACCAGCTCAGCATGTTCCACCTGGTCGTCAATGGTGGCGAGATCAGCGTGTTTCTGTCTGCAGTACGTCTGTGCATCCGTCCAGCTCATTCTCTCAGGAATAACGTAAAATACACGGGAATTCACTGCGGAGCTCAGAGCTGCGGAGAGACATTAATCCGTCACACGGCATTTATAGTCAATGTGAACAGATGAGAAAGAAAACACACAAGTATATTATATTTGTGCAATCACAAAAATCGCAGCAAAAGATGCTTTCCAACAGGGTTCATTGTTGTTTTTTTCCAACTCCATTGACTTGACTTGGACAAAAACGTTATGATAAAACCTGTTGGAAAGCATCTTTCGCAGTGTTTTTTTGTGTGAGCTTATCAGAGGTGTTGGCAGGGGCGGGGTGTCCAAATTTCAATCTTAACCATTTTATTTCATCAGAAACTATCTTAAAACAGGGCATTGAGTGTAAAATAGCGAATTTGTCCCTTAACCTCCTAAGACCTGGTTGTCCACATACGTGGACATCACATTATTGGTTGTGTGTCCAGGGGTCAGAAAGTAAAAGTCCTGCCATAAGTTTATTCCACCCACAGCAAAAACTCCAGTGTTAAATGAACTTTACTGGGAGTTTCTTTGGATCCAGACTCAAGAGTGTTAAAGTTAATGAGATAATTAAGTGAATAATTGAGTGATGATTGGGATATTATTGAAGACACCTGATGTTAACTAGCAGAATCACTGAAGGAGAAAATCTATATTTTTAGTCACCGTTATGGTGATCAGTGTTTGCTTTAGTTGGGCAGGTGACCTTTAAATGCTTTACTAGAGATTTTGTTTAGCTGTTTTAACAGCCGGACGAACAAAGAGATCAGATCAGATGTTCAAGATCATGGTAGGACATAATCATCATTAGATCTGAATCACTGAACTCATTTAAAGCCTACTCTCTGATTTAAAAGTACAATGATCATAACAGCATCACTGTGATTTTATAATATTAGATCCAGATTTTTCAAAATAAACCAAATGATATCTGAAACGTTGTTCTGAAAAATAAAAATCTTTCTTTTAGGCACGCACAGACATCAAGATTCAGTGTATGAATCTCAACAATGGTTACAAGCAGAATATTCAAATAGGTAAAGGAAATTACTAAGACAATTCAGATCATTATTTATTCATACCGCAATGCATGATGGGATCCATGAATGAGTTTTGATTGGTGGCCCCCAGAATGAACTGCAACATGCTTTATAATTGTCACCATTGTTGAGAATCACAGGCTGATTCTTGATGTCTGTGTGTGCCCATAAAGTATTTAGAATAGAACAGCTTTTAAGAAATCTTTTGGATAATATTTACATTTTTGAAAATGTTATACTGTGTAATCAAAAAGGTTAAACTCTGCAAATGAGTTTCCTGACAAATGATGATTGTCAAAACATAACCAACCTCAGCGCATCAGCTTTCCTTGTTGTTCATCTGGCTGTTATATCTCATGTACAGCAGCCAAACAACATCTACAGTTAATGATTTAAGAGTCAAGAGCCCAACTAAAGCAGACACTGATCTCCATAATGGTGACTTTAAACATGTGACATTCTCCTTCAGTGATTCTGCTGTTAATCATCAGGTGTCTTCAATAATGCTCAATCAGCACTCAATTATTCACTTAATTATCTCATTACCTTTAACACTCTTGAGTCTGGATCCAAAGAAACTCCCAGTAAAGTTCATTTAACACTGGAGTTTTTGCTGTGGGTGGAATAAAAATGTGGCAGTACTTTTACTTTCTGACCCCTGGACTTTTCCACCCAAAACTCGGGTCTTAGGAGGTTAAAGTGACAGCAGCCTAATAAACCCGCTGTCGTTATTAATGTTAATCAAACACCGAACAAGAGAGAAAATCTCTCACAGCTCTCTTTAACAAGAATAAATGTATAATTGATTTACACAGTGAAGACTATGCAGTGTTTTTATCTGTGCATTTCACACCTACCTTCTGATTATACCTGAATTAAGAACTTTTAATAGTGTATCAGCACAAAGACTCTCTATAATTGTTGTTTTTTATTTTGCACTGGCAGTTATTGGGTTAATGCGGTGAGTTCGGGAAAGTCCGGTAGAGAGAAACGAGTTCGGCTGATGCGTTTGTACAGTGGTTCTTGCGTTCCGAATCCGATTATAAGTTCCTTATCTTGTCGTTCAAGGGTTTCAGACATTACAATAGTATGAATGTTTGAAAAAAAATTAAGTTTCGATTATAAATTTATAAGAAACATTAAGAAAAAAATCATATTCACCACGGGGAAAAATCATTATACTCACCAAAACTACCGATTATTTTTTACACAAAATCCATCCTTATTTCTTTCCTCAAGAAGACTTCAATCACTGTTGTACAGGTTCTAACTGCGTTTCAGTTCCAACAATGTCGTGTCTGTCTCGTCATATTTCTAGTAGGGCTGTAGTCAAGACCGAGTCCAAAAAGGTTCGAGTCAAGACCGAGTCCAGGACAGGAAAAAAAAAAAGTCTTTCGGGCCTGAATTTCTTTTGCCAAAAACAAAATTTATCTTGCCTAAATGTTTGCGGTCATTGCGTTTTTTTTTACAATGGGGTTATGTTGTTTAGAATTTACACAACACAAGGCTTGATTTAAATTTTTTTAAGTCAAAATGGTTAATCTAACAAAAACAATTTGGGAATCCCTGCATAACCCATTATTTAATTTCTTGACAATCATATTCATACTCGTTTAAGATACAGATTCAATATCATAAACTCACCTGCCAACAGCACAAAGATCAAATCAGTCCTAATCATGATGAAACGCCAACAAATGAACACTGAACTGCTCTTTTCAGAGACAAGAAAGGTTGTGTGGGATCCGTCCACTTTGTAAAGCCTGTGCTGCTCTGTTTTTACATCAAGCGTCTGCAGACATGCATATTTTACATTGAAAATAACATTCAAAAGAGTGACAGCAGAGATTTCCATTTTTATGACACCCAACCCGTGTCTAGCTAATGTTAACAGATGAACTTTCCCTGACAACTAATGACCCTTCAGCTGCCAAATGCAAAATATAGTGAAAAGAAGCCCAACTAATGACATGTTTGGTTAAATGACCATCCAGTGTTTTAAATATTTTTCTGAGGAAACATTTCCTTTTGTCATTTTCCAAACAAAATGGGAATGTTTCTTTTGAATGTTCTCTGAAGCAAGCATTAACATTAAAACAAATGTGAGTAAACCCAAAAAAGCACATAAATCCTTCATGAAATGGATGTATAAAAATTCCAGCGAAAGAGTGACCTCTAAACCGACACATGACGGACTGACGAACGAGTAACCAAAGAGATTAGAGCAAAATTGTCATGCCCTTCACTCGCTAACTTCCCTCCGTCTCGTTTACTCGGATGTACGTCATTGCTTACGTTTTACGAGTGCCCACTACTAGCGGAAACTGCAATGGGCTGAACTGGAACGTGCTAAGACCCGCCCTGATCATGAGGAATCAGCTATGGAGTTGATTTATTATTTACATTTGTTTTCCCTTTAATAATTTAATGCAGTAATGGGTTTACGCTACATCCTACATCATGCATTGGGTCAGAGGTCATATACTCTTACCTGAGATTACGCTACTCCTACATCCTATATCATGCGTAGTATCAGAGGTCATCTACTCTGCTTCGGTCATACAGGGACCGAACAGCCCTTAGCAAAACCACACGGTTCCTCCTGAATCCGAGGTTCCACTATCGGCCGTATTCTCCTCTCCAGTACTCTGGCATAGACTTTCCCTGGGAGGCTGAGAAGTGTGATCCCCCTGTAGTTGGAACACACTTCTTAACCCTCAGGTGCTCTTCGGTCAGAAAAATTTTCTGTTTTGAAATTTAAAAAATCACAGCTTCATCGGAACGTTACGAAACTTGGTGACTTTTATGGCATTGGGTATGTGAACACAAAAAAAAATTGAGGTCATGATCCGAGCATGCTAAATGGTCGTAAAAAAAATGGTCACACTTGTGCTCTTCGGTCAAAAATAACCGACCATAGGAAATGAATGGGAAATTGACAAAAACACAAAAACTTTGAGAATTTTTGTGTGTACAATCTACAAATCGGCCACGATGCAGAAAAAAAAGTGCTCTGCATTGAAGGGGTGACACTCTAAAACATCAAGAGTGCAAAACAGACACACACACTTTTATACACAAAAACACCAATAAATTGTGATTAAAGAAATCTGTTTTGAATATTTAAAAATCACAGCTTCTTCAGAAAATTACGAAACTTGGTGACTTTTATGGCATTGGGTACACAAAAAAATGAGGTCATGATTCGAGCAATTTAAGTGGTCGTAAAAAAATGAGTCACACTTTTGCTCTTCTGTCAAAAATGACCGACCCATAGGAAATGAATGGGAAATTGACAAAAAAAATTATAATTCTCTGAATTTTTGTATGTACAATCTACAAATCGGCCATTATTCTAAAAAAAAAGTACACCGCAGGAAAGGGGTGACACTCTACAACATCTAGAGTGCAAAACAGACACACCCACCAACACACACACACATAAAAACACACTTTTATACACATACACACCAATAAATTTTGATTACAAAAAGTATGTTTTGAATTTTTAAAAATCACAGCTTCATTGCGATGTTACGAAACTTGGTGACTTTTATGGCATTATGTATGTGAACACACAAAAAAATTGAAGTCATGATCTGAGCATGCTAAGTGGTCGTAAAAAAATAGTCACACTTGTGGTCTTTGGTCAAAAATGACCCCATAGGAAATGAATGGGAAATTGTAAAAAAATTAAAAAATAAATTGTGAATATTTGTTTGTCATTTTTTTTAATAAGAAATAGTTTTTGAGATTGTTTCAACTATATATTCAAATCCACCAACAACAACAACAAAAAATGTGTTCATAAACAGCTGGGGAATTCACATGCCTCTCCATAGAGAGCTGTACATGCCATCTAGTGGTTACACCATGATTCTACGCTTTTTCTCTATACTGTAACCAGATGGTGCTCATTTTCTTCAAAAAATATTTTTTTTCTGAAGGCCTAGACTCTATATTAAACTAAAATACTGCATTAATATTTTTTGAAAAAAATAATATATATATATATATAGAAAAATATATAAATATAAATATATGGCAAAAATAAACCATAAATAATGCATAAATATTAATAAATTCAATTAAATTGTCTCAAAATACTAAATTAAAAAGAATAAATATTATAGAACAAAAATAAATTGCATTGGTTTTACTGGGATGGAGAAAGTTTCATTTTTACGTATCCGGTCACTTTTGACCGGGAAGATAACAAGTGTGACTCCGAAACGAAGAGCACCTGAGGGTTAAAAAGAGAGACCACCACCCCGTTCTGCCATCCCAGAGGCACTATCCCCGACCGCCCCACAACATCCAGAGACTTGAGGTATTCAGGGCGGATCTCATCCACCCCCGTGCCGAGGAGTTTCTTGAGTACCTCTGTGACTTTAACTTGGGTGATGGACGAGTCCACCTCTGAGACCGTGACGGTGGGGATTGAGGAGGTCCTCGAAGTATTCCTTCCACCGTCCGACGCCATCCCCAGTCGAGGTCAACAGCCGCCCATCTCCACTGTAAACAGCATTGGTAGGGGACTGTTTCCCTCTCCTGAGGCGCCGGACAGTTTGCCAGAATCTCTTCGAGGACAGGTGATAGTCCTTCTCCATGGCCTCACCGAACTCCTCCCAGGCCCGAGTTTTTGCCTCCACGACCACCCGGGCCGCAGTCCGCTTGGCCTGCCGGTACCCGTCAGCTGCCTCAGGAGTACCGCAAGCCAACCAGGCCCGATAGGACTCCTTCTTCAGCTTGACGGCATCCTTTACTTCCGGTGTCCACCACCGGGTTCAGGGATTGCCGCCTCGACAGGCACCGGAGACCTCACGGCCACAGCTCCGAGGAGCCGCTTCGACACTGGAGGTGGAGAACATGGTCCACTCGGACTCAATATCTCCAGCCTCCCTCGGGATCCGGTCGAGGCTCCGCCGAGTTGAAGATCTTTCTGACAGGAGACTCCCAGCAGACCCTTACAGTACGCTTGGGTGAAATTATCAATACGTCAATTACATCAAGTGGAGTAAGACTTTATTAAATGCAGAAACAACATCCATACCAATAACATGAAAGCTGAAACACAAATACAACATCCCCTAAACAAAGGATTTCTGCAATTGCTCTGTAAACCACTAAAATGAGAGAGTATTGATACACCCAAATAATTCAGATAGCTGTAAAATGAAAAAACAAAGGATTTTTGCACTAAAATTAGGACATTAGGAATTACTGTAATTTGTCGTTAATGAAATAATATTTAAAACAACAGCCGAGTTGTTCATTTTAAAGAGTACAACTTAAAAGAAAAATAATAATAATAATAATTTCCCGTAAAATTAGGAAACGCAAGTCTGTTTAGGGGCGTCACTCTTCGGGTCCTTCGTCTGGAAGACATTCCCATCGGATTGGGTTCTCCATGAAAGTTTGGCTCCTCCTGACACTCCCTTCTCCTTCAGGATCTGCTCCACCTGAAGAACACAAACGGACTTTTGAAGGATATTTCTGCGGTGGAATTACGGGTGCTACGCCGAGCGAAACTCACCTTCGCTAAAATCATCTTCATCACTTCCGGATCATTCGGATTTTGACTTGATTTCACCTCCAGTCTCACGATCTGTCTCCTCCGATCTGTGGGACGAACACACTGATGAGAAATTCAGTCATAAAGAACAATGTGCAATCAATAATTCAGCAGAAATGAATTCATAAATAATATGTATTTGATTTGCTCAACACTAACTAAAACGTTTATTGTTTAATCATTATTTTCTGAGTTTTGACCAGTAAATCTCATGATCATGATCTGATGTAAAGTTGTCCCCGCTGTGTATATGTTCCCATTAAGTTATATAAACTTTATTTTTGAATGTTCAAAATTTTGAAAAAAATTCTTGCTGATGCGAACTGTAAGGGAACATTCCATTTTAGAATTTTGCAAACATTCTGGGAACGTTTCAGAAGGTTTCGAGAACATTCAAAAGTAGCAAAATTCAAAAGGTATTAGCGTAAACAATTCGAATTTGAATGAAATCTAAGCATGTGTAAGGCAAAATACTTTCAACTAAATAAAATCATATATTAAGATCATATCTCACCAAAATAACATGCAAAGGGATTCGTGTATAAACACCAGCTGTCATACCAAAAACCCCCAAGAACTTTAGCGCACGATTGAGCATCCGGTTTTCCAGGATACCAGCGAGTGAACGTGGAGTTACTATGATCTGACCAGCCGAAGGGTCCAAGAGATGTAGTGCGAAACAATCCAAACCACACATGACCCATTCCCACAGTTTTCAGCAGCTGATCGTGATCCTCCTGGTCTTCGACGGTGGCGAGATCCGTGTAATGCTGTCTGCAGTACTTCTGCGCATCCGTCCAGCTCATGATCTTGGACACATAGACAAACTCATGAAGCCGGGAGAAGGTCACGTGTAACAGAGCTGAAGAGAGAAGAAAAAGCAGGTAATAAGACAGCGGACATGTTCCATATTGACCGAGTTAGATAAGTCCATAGATACCCTTTCATCTCATGCTGTAACTCTCCCGCCGCTAGCCTAGCATAGCACAAAGACTGGAAGTAAATGGCTCCAGCTAGCATACTAATCCCAAAAAGTGACAAAATACCGCCAACATTTTCCTATTTATATGTTGTGATTTGTATAATTTATTAAAATGTTTAATTTAGATTACAATATGAAAATGTTAACAAAATGTTACAATTTTGAAGTCACAAAAAAGAAGGTTCCTATGAGATTTTGTTTAAAAAAATAGCCACCGGGTGTCAAAATGAATACAAACAAATGAATCCATTTCTGTCCAAATATTACTTATATCACAAAATATGACATTTCTGATGATATGTGTTTTGTCAAGATTAGAAAAGATTTTGATTATAACGTAGGTGAGACACATTTTGTAATATGAAAACTGACACCGCCCAATAGGAGAGGAAACCGCTAAAAGAATAGAGTACCGTTTCCATGGTAACACAACGTCCAATTCCAAAACGGTTTTCCCAGTATGAATTTTGAGTTTGTACGCTTTCAAATGATACCTAATTTATGATGATAACTGAAATGTGAGATATTAAGAAATAGGCAATACAAAAAGTGGAAACCTGTTCTCTCAAAATCCCGTTCCAGAAAATCATAGCGATCGGCCGACTTCAGATGAACATAACTTTTGCTACCAACAAGCTAAGACAAAAATAAAACCAGATTTGGAAAGGGCTTGATACAAGCTTTCATATGACATCCATTTCACCATGTGGTGGGTTTTCCCAGATCGCATCACATATGTTTGTGCTAACACTTTCAGAACATTATTAAAGATCCAAATAACATATAACGAACATTCTATAGAGGAACGATTGTTGAAAACTTTGCCAGAACGTTCCCTGTTTTGCTACTTGGATGGGAAAATCGTTTTAAATAAGAAACTAACCAGAGGTGTAAAGAAAGTCGTCCTCAGTATTTTGTTCCAATAACCTGGATTTGCTAATTAGCAATTTTTCAGCCAGGAGAGAGAACTAATGAACTAATGAGTGAAATCAGCCGGCTAAACATATCCTACCCTATCTCACGACTAATTCGTACGAGTGATTCAAAAGTGGCTAATTCGTACTAATTCATACGATTTGTCTAAATCCACGTGACGGTTATGTTTAGGGGCGGGGTCAGGACGAATTGGCTAATTCGTAAAATATGTACGATTTAGCAAAATCGTACTAATTCGTACGAGTGAGGTCATACGAACTGTTACGCATTAGCAACCTCGTAAAATTCGTACAAATTCCCGTGAGATCGGGTTGACATATCTCGGTACTTTTACTTTCCGACCCCTTAAATGAACACATTTACAAAAACCATAAACTAACCTGAGAAGAGCAGACACTGTATGCTGTTCCTCATGATGCGACACCTGTGAGAAAAACAAACACGCGACTTATTAATCTGCTCAAACATCATGTTTTAATTCAGAATTTAATTCAAACTGCTCTATGATTAGTCGAAACATGTTTACTTGTTGTAAAGCTAATCTTAGTGCCTCCATATTTCTCTCTCAGTGTTTAATTCAATGAGATCTTCATGTCACACTCTCAGCATGATGGGAAATAAAGGTCTATTGTTAAAATCACAAAAGGCCAATCACAGAGATTTAATTAAAAAGCATAAACACCTTTCAAAGAGACCAAAGAGTTTAACTTACATCCAGAAAACACTTTCGAAGTCCAGCAGAACTGCTTGAGCGTTTCCTTTTAACTTCTTTAAAGAGCCGTTTTAAAACACAGAGCTTCCTCAAATGAGCGTGACCATCATCACCAGCAGACTGAAGGACAGACTGAAGGACTTTTCAGTCTCGATTTGTAATTTATCACATATGGCCTATGCAAAAACCCGTCGTTTCAGATGCAAAATCGTTTTGTATGAAGACAGACATTGATTTACATTTTGAATTTGCTAAAACAATTTAAATGGATTTGCAGAGTGAATAGCCACTAAAGCCATTTTAACCACTAACTGCTTACAACAGGCCTCATAAATCTCGACCATTAACTGAGTCTTGTCTGACGTTTGCTGCATGTTACGGCCCATCTGAAAGATCAACCCGTTAAACCACGTCTCCTACCGATGGTGGCAATTTACAACACCGATGAAATCCAATAACTCAATAGATGCAATGAAGACACACATGAAAATCATTTTTTGTTGAATCTGACCTATACATCGCAGAGTATAGAAGGACGTAGCCGTGCCTGGGCTTGAGGATGACCTTGGACTCGAGGCGTGACGCGCAGACAGAGAGCGCTGGTAAATCGCCCAGTAAGGCTAGCAGAAGTGCGGTCCTGAGCGCAAGTGGCCTTAGTTCTGCTCAAACGGGGGCCCTTGAGGGTCCTGAGGGCCGTTGATAGGTGCCAGGAGGGTTTGGTGAGGGGGCGAGGCAGGTTGAGCCTTCAGGAAGTTTACAACCAGGTCACTTCTACCCAGTGATTGGCTGGCCACAGGAGCGAGGAATGCTGCTATAGCGGTGACATAGACTTGTGGCGCTTTTCCACTGCATGGTACGGTAGGTTCCGTTCAATACGGTACGGCACACTTTGGTGTTTTTCCACTGCATGGTACGGTACGGTTCGCTTTAAATGGTACCTGGTCTGTTGAGGTTCCAAGCGTACCATACCGATACTAAAATGTGACGTGAAACAATGCAGATCACTGATTGGTCAGACAGAATCATCACTACCAGCGTCCTTGTATTTGCGACCAATAGACATCGACACAGGAAACCAAACCCGCTAGATTTAAATTGATCGATAACAGCGGTGGCTGTTACTAGGGTTGGGTATCGTTTGAATGAACGATTCTGATTCCGATTCCTTGTTTCGATTCCAGTTCCTAACGATTCTTGATTCCGATTCTTTTAAGAAGCAGGGTCAAAAAAGTTTAGCTAACCTTGCTAACCAACTGTCTTTCTGAAGGAAATATTCCTTCTGTCACAAATACTCCCTTTGTCACAAATTTTGCATTTTGCCGAGATTTCGTTATTTTTTAGAAAAGTGAAGCCAACTTTGGACCGCCGACATAAGCTACTCAAGTTCGACTCGCGCGGTTATGCCAACACTTCCGGTAGACGCTTCTTCGTTTCTTCTTCCGCTCAGCAAACTGTGAATATCGAAACTAGGAATTGAAATTTTAACTTTTGAACGATTCCGGGAAAAACTAAAAGTTAAAAGTGGAGCGAACCGTGCCGCGCCAAACCGCATTGAGCCATACCAGCAGTGGAAAAGCAGAGCGAGCCGAACCGTACTGAACCGCATTGAGCCGTACCAGCAGTGGAAAAGCGCCATTTGAGTGTGGAGGGGGTACGACCTGCGTCGTTATCTAGATTACAAATGGGCCAAAACGCCAGTAGCACCTCATTGCAGTACACAAGATCCAGGGGGCGGAGTCGGATCCAGATCTGAGGGGTGGAGCTGGGTAGGTTTAGGTATATGTAAGGTGGGAGGAGTTGGATCTGGATCCAATCATTTTAGTATTTCACTCTCAAACCTTAAAGGGTAACTAAACCCCTGGTCACTGGTCAGAGCCTGACTCCACCCACTGGCAATATTTGAAAATGCTGAAAAAGTGGGCAGACCCCAGCGGAGATAGAGGGGACCAAATAGACGCTAAAACACTCTATCCTGATCATTTTCAATTCTCACAATTCCAATTCCTGACTCCCTACAGTGCTTTTGACGACACAACGTGGTTTTTATACTGCCAAGGGCGTAGCTCGCGTGGTGAGCTGAAACCTGCGTACGTCACGAAGTGCGGAACATTCAACTGCAGTAGCCACCATTCAACCTGAAGAGGGCAGCACTAAGACGCTTTTACACCATATATTGTAGAAATAAAACACTTTATAAACAAATGTCAAAAAAGTTACTTAAATCAATGACCGGTATTAATAAAGATCCATTCTTACAGATCATTAACTAAAAAAAGTCGGTTTAGTGTTACTCTAAACCAAAAAATTACATCATTTACTCATTTTCCACATTGAAATCAGCAGCTCTGCATCAAACTCAGACCTGTATAATCTGCCGTATTTGAATGTGTACAAAGAGATTAGAGACGTACAGTTCATAGGTAAATAATCAGTGAATAACAATTTTAATCAAATAAATGCCTTCGGAAGGCTGAACATAAAGCACAAAAGCGATAATAACTACTTTTGTGGAGCTCAGACTATATATTATCTACACCACATTTCTACCTTCAGTGTCTTCCTCTCCGTGAAACACACAAACACATCGAAGTGCTTAGTGGACAAACGTGTTGAATGGCTCAAAGAGATTAAATGAATACTTCTTTCTCAAACTAATGAATAGGTGAACGGCATTACCTCGACTCTGTCATTCTATATACTTTGCCTGTTTGCAAAAGATATTAAAATTCAGAGATTTGCCTGTCATCAATGTCATATTATACACAAACACTGCCAACTCAACCCATCCACGTCATCAGTTTAGATCCAATGCACATTACTGATCAAAGACTACTTCACTTCAGAGGTCAGTGAGTAAAAAAATACTTCTGGAAGTGCAAATAAAACCAAGCGGATTGATTTTTCCCAGCGGCGTGCCTCAGGGTTCAGTGCGAAGCCCGTTTCTCTTCTGTTTTCACACAGCTCTCTCTCTCCACACCTCCTCCTATATATTTATTCAGACTCCTTCAACATTTCTCACATTATCAGTTTATTCACTATAGTTTAGAAAATGGTGTTAAATATGAGCAGAACTCAGTGGATATTTGACTGGTTTTGTCCCGTCCTTCAGTTCGACTATACATGTTCCCTAATGGCAGACTGATATAAATGATGAATAATATTAACATTCATTTTCTCAATGTACTTCAACATTGTCCTGAGCTCAAAAGCATATTTTATAGTATAAAGCACTTTCCTCATATTTATTTTTTTGGCTCCAAATCGAATTGCTTGTTTTTTCACTGATTTGTACGTCGTTTTGTATAAAGCCTCTGCTAAATGCATGTAAATGCGGTGAAGCCTGTGGTCAGACAATATTCAGTTTCTAAAAGATGAGCAGAAATCAGGAGGCCAGTTATAAAGTCATAATCATAATAACTGATGGGTGTGATCAAACTCTTATTGTGTTTTAGTAAATGGCCATTGCTGTGGAAATACTGTACCAGAGTCATGCAAAGCAAGCTTGTTTGAATCTGGATTTGACTGTTAAGAGAGCGTGTGATGACCAGCGTTTGCTCTCTGACATGTGGATCTCGCACAGTATTTCAAAATTATTTCATTAATAAAAAGTGTTATTTTGACCAGCAGAGAACTCGTATAAAATGTAGAAAAGCGTCAAAACAGCTGCACAAGAAAAATTTGACCTGGTAGATTTCATTAAAAAAAAAATGTAAAGCAGAATTTTTGTGCATTTTTCAGAACATTAAACGTAAAATTCAGTTTTGTAAACTTTTCTCACTTCAGGAATACTCTGGCAAGTTTCGTCTTTGAAAAGAGATCAAACTTCCGTCTGCTTTATCTGTTGGAAATGTAATTTTCAGGTGCTCAAAACGGTAATAAATGGATTACAAATACTGCGTAGTACCATAAAATGCCCTAAAAATACAAAATATTAGAAAACATTATCCAACTAAAATATAGTACATTCCTTTCATTGAAATGGAAAAAAAAAAACGTTTTAAGTCCAAAATCATACACGACCGATGTAGATCTGCAAAAGGATTCTTGATATCTTCTTCAAAATTTAATAATCTTTTAAGGTGTTTCTGAGCCTCTTAGCGTACTTCAAGTTGCATGAAACTCAACACACACTAATCGGAGTTGTCAGCCAGTAGACATGGGCAAATCCTCTATAATAAAGTGGGAAGCTGGTTTTACCTATAGTCACCAAACTCTGTATATTTATCATTCTCATTGAGCCGGACAACTTTATAATTTACAGTCATTGACTCGGACCAACAGGAAGTCAGATATTTTTTTAATCAAGCTCTGAAAATGTAAAGCTTTTCATTTGATTCACACCAACCTTCCTCTATATGATGCAAATTACAAACGGGAATTGGATATCTGGAACGGAGGGATTAAAGGAAGGACGAAAAGGGAAACTGGAAGAGTCACATGTCTTCTATAGAAAATATTACAAGTCACAGATAATTGTGTGACAGGTATGATTTAGTTTATGGTACTTCGATGGAATTTGGATATCCAAAAAAAAAAAAATCTTAATGGCTATTATTGTTCAATAAATAAAACACTGAAAATTAATATAAACACTTCTTTTTGCCCCTCTTTTTCAATGAGAAACAAACAGTTGTTTTTTTTATTTCACTTAACTTTTATTAAAAAAAAAAAAAAAAGAAACGTTTTTTTGAATGAACAATACAAGACTACCCATCCAGAATGAGCAAAAGAGTATTAAAGGGAAAAAAAAAATAAGTGTATGTTTACAATGTGTGTGTGTGTGTGTGTGTTTGCGTCCCCTCGAATTAGAAAAAAAGAAAAAGCACAAAGTGCATCATCATGTGCTAACATAAAAGCCATGAACTATTCAGAAACGAGCAGGACTGGCAAAAGAGAGAGAGAGAGAGAGAGAGATGAGGCGGAAAGATGAGTGTTAAACACCAACACTACGTCACATGTGCGCTTCAGAACAGCGCTTGCACACACACACACACACACACACCTGAGGGATGCAACGCAGGAAAATCCATATCCATCCGCTGATATGAAAACCACTATCCTACAGCACACACCAGCGCTGGCCGACGCTATTTACATCAGACACAGTGTGAGTGTGTGTGTGTGTGAGGGGGGGGGGCAGTAAAAGAGGACTGTGGGACATGTGTTTGGCAGTGTGTGTGTGTGTCTAATGTCGCCTCTTCTTCTTGCTGCTGGGCGGTGGAGCTGACGAACGGCCTTTCCTCTTCCGGTTTGACGTCTCCTCTGTGTCCTCGTATTGACTCTCTCGATCAGCTGATGGAAACAACCAAAAACACCAATCACTGGGATGTATAGTGTGATGGAGAATTAAAAACAGAAAACATTGTTTTTTCATGCACAGGTACATTTTGGGCTGATTTGAAAAAAACAAAACAACTAAATGAGACTTTTTCATCGAACAATCCTGACTTTTTATCTCTGAATTGTGTTAAAGTCAGAATTGTGTGATAGTCAGAATTGATAGTCAGAATTACGTGATATAAAGTCAGAATTGATATAAAGTCAGAATTGATTTAAAGTCAGAATTAGTAGTCAGAATTTATATTAAGTCAGAATTGATTTAAGTCAGAATTGATTTAAAGTCAGAATTGATTTAAAGTCAGAATTAGTAAAGTCAGAATTTATATTAAGTCAGAATTAGTAAAGTCAGAATTGATTTAATGTCAGAATTTATATAAAGTCAGAATTAGTAAAGTCAGAATTAGTAGTCAGAATTTATATTAAGTCAGAATTGATTTAAAGTCAGAATTAGTAAAGTCAGAATTGATTTAATGTCAGAATTTATATAAAGTCAGAATTAGTAGTCAGAATTAGTAAAGTCAGAATTAGTAGTCAGAATTTATATTAAGTCAGAATTGATTAAATCAATTCTGACTTTACTAATTCTGACTTTAAAAGTCAGAATTTATATAAAGTCAGAATTAGTAATATCAGAATTTATATTAAGTCAGAATTTATATAAAGTCAGAATTAAAATAAAGTCAGAATTGATTTAAAGTCAGAATTGCGTGATATAAAGTCAGAATTGATAGTCAGAATTGATAGTCAGAATTGCGTGATATAAAGTCAGAATTGATATAGTCAGAATTGATTTAAAGTCAGAATTTATATAAAGTCAGAACTGATAGTCAGAATTGATATAATGACAGAATTGCGTGATATAAAGTCAGAATTGATAGTCAGAATCGAGTCAGAATTGATACAAAGTCAGAATTAATTTAAAGTCAGAATTTATATATAAAGTCAGAATTAATATAAAGTCGGAATTGATTTAAAGTCAGAATTTATATAAAGTCAGAATTGCGTGATATAAAGTCAGAATTGATTTAACGTCAGAATTTATATAAAGTCAGAACTGATTTAAAGTTGGAATTTATATTAAGTCAGAATTGATATAATGACAGAATTGCGTAATATAAAGCCAGAATTGATATAAAGTCAGAATTGATAAAGTCAGAACTGATTTAAAGTCAGAATTGAAAGTCAGAATTATTCTGTTCTACAAATTAATGCATATTTAATTCAATAATACATAATTCGCATATTTAACCATAACATCAAGAAAACTCGTCATACATAACACTCGTCTTACTGTACTGAGTGATTAACTAGAGTAGTATAGCGATATCTTTAACTTTAAATTTTCACTCTATTCACATGTGCCGTCCTCCCTATACATATCACACTACACCATAACAACAACTAACAAATACTCCAGGAAGTGACATCATTCTGGAGGGAAAACAGTGGATTGAACTCACCTTTCCTGGCTTCCTCCTCCAGTTCGTCCCAGTCTTTCCCACTCTCCTCTTCACTGCCCAGAGACGCGCTGTAATCTGAGATCAACAATCACATGATCACTCATGCGACCAACTAACCAATCACACAGGGTTCGATCACACAGACACCGTCGAATGAAACTCCAGGACTTTGATCAGAATCAGAGAAACTTTAACCATTGAAAGAAACTGATCTTTCAGCATTAATTATGATGGAGCGCACACTTCCATATGTATATGAGCAAGATCACGTTCACAGCCATGTGACCTGTCTTTATATCGACATCAGTCTAACGCTATCAGCTAGAACTGTTCTACACCGTGATGAAGGGTTGATGTCCAGTGTTGTGGAGCAGAAACACAATCACGTTTCTCTCGGTCTCCTCAAAGAACAGCTCAAGGAAGGAGGGAACCGCCTTACCATTGCCAGAGTCCTCAGTCTCAGAGGAGTAGTCTTCATCACTGTCCTCCTCCTCCTCCTCTTCCTCATCAGCCGAGGGGTTGAAGGTCTCGTCCTCCATCTCAGACTCGGAGTCGTCCTCCGCTCCGCTTCCCTGAGACACACGGCACAACAACGTTAATAACATTTATAGAGGATCAGCGTCAGTGTTCCTGAACTCCTGAAACGCCTCCAGTCTCGAGTTTCTCACAGTATTCCTCAATAATTCATACGCAGAATTTGCTTTGCGTTACGCAAAAACTAAATAAATACATTTTTTTTTATTTGTTAACCCCCAAAAACCTAATTTAAGCTAACTCCGGATAACTGTTTAGCGGTAACCCCCAGCAGACGCTCACCTCACTCTCGGGGTCGAGGAAGGACCAGCCGCCCTGTTCGAAGAAGCCCTCGGGGTCGTCCACGATAGTCTTCATGATCTTGGTCCAGTTCAGAGACTGGACGCCCTCGGTGTACTTGATATCACACGAGCTGCACACACACATTCACTTTGTTAGCATTAGCGATTTGACGATACATTTTTTTAGATGGCAGATGCGGACATCCTCTATAATGGCGGATATGTTGAATTTAAAGGTGCAGTGTGTAATATTTACGAGGATCTGTTGACAGAAATGCGATATCATAAACATTAGGGCTGGGTATTGACACAAATTTCACAATTCGATACGATTTCGATTCAATATTGATTATTTTGGATATCAGTTAAATTGAGACTTTGTTTCATATCAACAGTAACAAAGGACAAAGATTATTGCGTTTTTTTGGATGCGCGCAGCCGTGATACAATGATCCATTCATTCGAATGAAACAGGATGACTAATCGATTCTTGAGATTTAAGAAAATGAGAATCGATTAATATCGAGAAATCTATATTTATTACCCAGCCCTAGTGCTTAGTGTAAAAATATATAGTGTAAATGAAAAATCACAAATTTCACAATTCAATTCGATTTCGATTCAATTTCGATTATTTTGGATATCAGTTACAATAAATGGCAAATTTTCTCAAGGGAATCAAATCTCTTAACTAATGCTGTAAACTATGGGAGTCTAGTTGGGCTTCATTAGCCTAATATGAAGGTAATAATCAACTGCTTTTGTAGCTATACAAACACTTAAATTACACTTTAATTTATTTTTATAATAAGATTGTATGAAATATAAACATTTAAATGGTGACCGTCATAAAAACTTGCCAGATTTATTCAAATATGCATTAAATATTGACGAACATTAAGAAAATGTTTTGTTTCATATCAACAGTAACAAAGGACAAAGATTATTGCGATTTTTTGGATGCGCGCAGCCGCGATACAACGATCCATTCATTCAAATGAAACAGGATGACTAATCGATTCTTGAGATTTAAGAATCGATATCGGTTCGTAAAAATGAGAATCGATTAATATCGAGAAAACGATATTTATTACCCAGCCTGAACTGTTTTCAGTGGTGTATAAAGCCCACATAACAAACTTAGAATGAGGTATTTTTGTCCACACACACACCACGGCTCCGCTTACATCGACATGTTTCTACGGTGGCCCTGAACGGACAAATACGTTTCGTCACTGTGTTCTTCGTGCAGAGAAAGCCAGCGAATAAAACACTGACAATGATGAACAAGTAACCTTTGTAAAGAAACCTCAATAATATTCTGTCTCAGATGACGACATCACTTCCTGTCGGCCAGCGTAACTTCTGTTGAGTGCAATTCGCAACCTCACCACTAGATGCTGTTCAAACGTACACACTGCACCTTTACAGATGGTTTATTCTGCATGTACATCACTAGGTAAATCTTACTTGAGCCACTCTTTAATGGGATCCAGAGAGTTGACGGGCACGGCGTTGATCATGGTGACTTTCTTGTTGTAGTCTTTATAAACGATGACCACGTCGAAGTTCTTGAGGTGGAACTGGACTCGCTCGAAGTGAACCAGCTCCACCTCGTCGAGCGTCACCACGAACGGAGGCTGCGAGAGAGAGTCGGCTGTGAGAACGGGGGCGTGTGTGTGTGGCGATCCGCTCCACTAGCATGTGTGTGTGGCGAGACACTCACCCACTCGGTGACGTTGCAGAGCGAGCTGGACGTGGGCTGCAGTAAACAGGTGCTCCTGTAGGGGGCGCCCTGGAACCTGAAATAGTGCAAAACAGCGTCTCAGAGCGGTCAAATCAGGACCACGCCACTGGCTATCATTCACTAATAATCACAGAGATTACTCGTAGTGACATGCACCTGATGAAAACGTACACACGTTTCTGAATTCAAAACACTTAGCATTCCGCCAAGCCCATACATAAAACATCACCAGTTTTGCATTTCCCCAAAAACACATTGTATTTCACTCACAAAAGTGAATCATTGTTTAATTGCATTGTTTGATCGCTTGACGCGGTTTACACGGAGCTTGATTGGCTCGCTCACCCGAGGTCTCTGAAGGGAACCTCGAACTCCAGCTCCTCCTTGGTGAGGGACTCCACCTTCTCGATGAAGTTCTTGAAGGCGGATTTGAGCTTGTGTCTCATCTCTCGCTCCATCTGTTCTGCGTAGAGGTCGTCGCGGTCGTGCATGTGCTGGTGTTTGCCCAGGTCTGTCGTGATCTCGCCCACCTCTGTGTAGAACTGCACGTCTGTGTGCCGCTTCTTACCGAACATGATGGCGTTCTACGACACACACAAAACCGCGTTACATTCAGTCCATGTACTGAGAGACAGGAGGAAAACCAACACACAATATAAGACCAAGTAAAAAGAACAGAATATATTACAAAATGTTAATATGGAAAATATAAAAAATAATTAAATAACAGAACATAAATAATTAAATACAAAATACAGAAAATATATAAATTCTTAAATAATTCACAATATATAATTACTAAAAATAGAGAAAATATTTAAAAAAAAATATATATAAAAAAAACAGAAAATAACAAAAATTCTTAATACAGAAAATATAAAAATGATAAAAAAAGAACACCGAAAATATAGAAATTCTTAAATAAATTCACAATATACAATTACTACAAATACAGATAATATTTAAAAAATATTTAAAATATAAAAAAACAGAAAATATATAAATTCTTAAATAATTCACAATATATAATTACTAAAAATAGAGAAAACATTAAAAAATAAATATATAAAAAAAAAACAGAAAATAACAAAATTCTTAATACAGAAAATATAAAAGGATAATAAAAAAAGAACACCGAAAATATAGAAATTCTTAAATAAATTCACAATATACAATTACTACAAATACAGATACTATTTAAAAAATATTTAAAAAACTGAATATAAAAGAATTAAAAAAGAACACAGAAAATATAAAAAATATAGAAAAAGAATTCAATACATTTCAGAAAATATAAAGACTAAAAACTAGAAAATATAAAAAAAGTAAAAATTTCATTTTAAAATGTAAAAATATCAATATCATTTCATGTAAAAATATATAAAAATGAAATACAAAAAATAAAAAAATATATATACACATACAGAAAATATTAAAAATAAACAATTACAAATAATGCAGAAAACAAAAATAATTAAGAATACAGAATATATGAAATATAATAAAAAAAATATATATATACATATAATGTAAATAATACATATCAGTGAAGGTGAAATAGCACACCTTGAGATGGAAGTGCAGCACAATGATCATCTCGCCGTCGCAGGGCTGGAACACGGCGTGCTTGATGTTGTTGTAGAGGATGTCGACTTTATCTCCGCGTACTGACGTGAAGCGGAAACCTGGAGACGGTGATAGAGATTTATTGAATAGTTTGTTAGAAGAAAATTAATAGGTTACAATCGTGATACTAGTACCCACACAAATATACAATCCAGGGCCGCACGATATTGGAACATCTGACGTCACGATATTTAGTTTTTCTGTTTATTGACATCAGTAAAACACAATGGGTGATTTTTGCACTTTTTAAAGTACACTCTTACACATAAATACCCTGATTTAGGGGTTTATTTAGTTATAATAATAACAAAAACATTTTTTCTTTTTAAATCGAATTGACTATCCGATTAATCGAAAAAATCCTCGTCCGATTAATCGATTACCAAAATACTTGCTAGTTGCGGCCCTAAATGTCATATACAGCTAGGATGACGGTGTGAGCTAGCCCTTTACCGTTGGTGTGTGCCTCGAGCGAGCCCTGCATCCGCTTCTGGGCGATGTTGGGCCGGATGTAGAGGTCTTTGAGTTTGGGGTTGCTGCGGTTGAGGTTGATGACGAGCGAGTCCTGCTTGACGATGCCCTCCTTCTCCTTCTCCTCCGCCTCGCGGGTCTTGTAGCGCTTCTGCACCTCCTTGATGATGCGGAAGGCGTTCTGCAGGTTTGTGGAGGGAACCGAGTGATCGCCCGGGGATTTCAGGTTAGACGCGCGGTACGTGCTAAAAGAGGAAAAGAGCCGCGGGTTAGAGTGAAGCTTCAATGTTGTTCGTAAAGTCAATCACCTTTATTTAATCAACTTCATTTGGAATAAACTAATGTCTAGTCACCTTCATTTATACAGCGCTTTTAACAATAGATTGTTTCAAAGCAGCTTTACAGTGATAATAGGATATTAAAGCATCCTTTTAATTCTTTTCTTTTAATTAGCACAAGTTTTTTTGTTTTTTTTTTGGAACTGATTGATCGTAGGATTGTTTCACGCAAAAAGTAAACCCAGAACAACAAAAACAGAGCATTACTTTTGCATTGAACTGCATGCAGCAAATAATTTTAAAGTCCCCCTGTGGTGTAAATCCAGTGTTTAATGGGGTGTTTTTAATGTGCGTTAAGACAAACCATGTGAAGACAGCCTCAAAAACACGGTTTGAAATGTTTCTGACGTCACAAACCAATCAGATCAACGTGTGATCGTCAACCAGTGGATCTCTGAGCTGAGTGAATGAGTGGAGGCGGGGGCTAATTTGCATATTCATTAGGGCTGGGTATTGAGACAAATTTCACAATTCGATTCGATTTCGATTCACAAGCTTGCAATTCGATTCAATAAATGCCCATTTTTCTCAAGGGAATCAAATCTCTTAACTAATGCTGTAAACTATGGGAGTCTAGTTGTAGCCTATAGACTTCATTAGCCTAATATGAAGGTAATAATTAACTGTTTTGTAGCTATACAAACACTTAAATTATACTTTTATTTATTTTTATAATAAGAAGATTATATGAAATATAAACATTTAAATAGTGGCTGTCATAAAAACTTGCCAGATTTATTCAAATATGCATTAAATATTGAAGAACATTAAGATTATAATGCATATGTAATATGGTGTATATATTTAGCAAAATGCTCCTCTCTAGAGTTATTTTTTTCTAGCTGACTAACGAGTTTATGTGGGTTTTCTGAGGTAAATATGACGCTACATTGATTACAAGCTGTTTAACTGACGTCTTTCCACGGTTGAAACGCTGATTGAGCGAATCAATGTGACATGATCTGGATTTGGATAAGTTGTACTGTATCTTTCTTTTCACACTTTCAGATGCTCATTCATGTTTATTTGGCGCTGTGACTGGTATTATTAAGCCGGAAGAGAGATCAGCGCTGCTGCTTCTCCAGAGCGATCTCACGCCACAGCGACAAAACGCTATTTATCTTTTTGAATTTCTAAAGAAAATGGACGTAATTTGAAAATTGAGACTTTGTTTCATATCAATAGCAACAAAGGACAAAGATTATTGCGATTTTTTTGGACGCGCGCAGCCGCGATACAATGATCCATTCATTCAAATGAAACAGGATGACTAATCAATTCTTGAGATTTAAGAATCGATATCGGTTTGTAAAAATGAGAATCGATTAATATCGAGAAATCGATATTTATTACCCAGCCCTAATATTCATAGAACGTGTATAGTATACTACACTGAGGCAAGGGCGTCGAGTTACACGCAAGAAAAAATTTGTGATTAAAGATGAGTTTTACGGGATAGAATTGACTACAGGGGGACTTTAAAAGATTTTAAGCGATTTTTACACATTGTGTTTCATGAATCAGACCCAACGATGGACTTCAGCATCATGAAACCTCTTACATCTCTTTGACAAACGTGGCCTCGGGGTTTGGGAAGATGTTGCCCTCGTGACGCCCCAGCGAACTGCCCGGCACGAAGAAGTTTATCCTCAGATAGGTGTAGTCTCCTTCCACTGACATACTGATGTTCTGCACACACACACACACACACAGATGAGGACAAAACACAAGCCAGACTCAATCTTCTTACGCAAAAACATGTCAGATAAAGCAGTTAATATTGTTATTTCATATATCGGTAACACTTTACAATAAGGTTCATTAGTTAGCATTAATGTATTAACTATCATGAACTAACAATGACCAATACATTGGTTACAGTATTTATTAATGTTTGTTAATAATAGTTAAAATAAAATACAGCTGTTCATTGTGTGTTCATGTTAGATCACAGTGGATTAATGTTAAAAAAAACAACCTTTGAATTTAATAACGTATTAGTAAATGTTAAATTAATATAAACTAAGTTAACCAGTTAACTGTCACCGTCCCACACTTGCCATTATATTTTTAAAACAATAATATCTTAGAAAAGACCTTAAGTAATATTGACAAACTATATATCATTTGAAAGCTTACATTTAAGCTTAAGCATTCAAGCTTATATTTGGTGACTGATTTTCAAAATAATTTACACACGAGCCGTAATTTATCAATTTGCAACAAGAATATTTTCATACTCATAAAGCGTGTTTAGACCTTTATTTTGAAATAGCAATGAACATGAAAAATCATGAAAAAAAGTTAGAAACCTCAGTTTGATTTCATGCCAAGAGTTCAAAAGATAGCATCCATTCAATTATTTTAGAAAAAAAGGTCTGAAAATGTTTTAAATATTACGAAAAAAAAAAAAAGATTCACCATTTGTGTTATGGCAATAAGCTATAACGCGCATGTGTGTGCTTTGTATGTGATTCCTAGAGGTTGAATTCATATCAAAATCTGCCAAACTACCCATACTACTTCTGAATAGGATTTCTACTTCATAAATTGTGTGAAATTTGTGAAAATAATGGTTCATATCACTCAAAACACATATGGAAATGGACACGCCCTTATATGGGCAGTAATGGAGTCTGGTTGTGCCCTAGTGGAAGCGTTTGGTACTGCGCTCAAACTAAACCTCACTGAAAGCTCATTTTTGGAGATATCAACCTAAAATTTGAAACACAACTTGTTCAGGTTTTTGGCTTTGATTTTTCTGCAGTTTTAGAGCAGCCCAGGTTTTGAAAATATATATTTTATATAAAATATGAATAATTAATTTTTTTACATTGTACATTTCTATAAACTCAAACTTCTATAACTTTTTTTCTGTTTCACTTTCCTAATTTATTTCACTTCGAGAAAAATCTGCCAAATGTCTTCTTTAAAACGAGACCAATCTTACGTCTATATTCCAAAGCATTCTTGAATTACAACCATTTAAGATTGAAATGAGCATTTCCATGTCTATTCAAAAAAGGGGGGGGGTGACAGTTAAGAGGTTAAGTTATCCTTCGTTAACTACTGCAACGATATTGTAAAGTTTTACCAATATATCACCTTATATTGTTAGGAATATTTGTGAATCTGGCTCCCGACTGTCGGATACACATCAGCGGGTTCGCTTACCTTAATGGTGGCGATGTGAAAAGGCGTAGCGATGCCGAACACGGGCATGATGACCGTCTCGTACTTCTTATCGATGTAGATCTTCATGTCCCTGATGTCCTTCTCCCGGGGCATCTGGGAAACGTTCTTATACGACACATTGGACTTTCTGGCTCTGAAGGGGGAACATTAGGAGAAGAGCGTTTACATCGATGCTGGTTGTGTTTACATGTATTAAAAGTCCATCACATGACATTCAGATTCAACATTATAATAAAACACGTTTGTGTGGTACACGTGTATGTAGAGAGAAGCTAATAAACACATAACGGGTCATTATGCAAGCTCTTTATACACCACTGAAAACATAGCTATGTATATATTGCATTTCTGTCAACAGAGCCTCCTAAATATCACACAATGCACCTTTAACCCTCTGACGGTTTTCTAAAAAAGAGTCACAATTTTGGTCTTCGGGGTCTATTGGACCCCAGACAATAAGATTTAATTTTGTAACAGAATAATTTTTTTAACAAATATAATTTTCCTTTGTTTATTAATGTTTTTACTCAACATTTGTGTAGTTTTTGGAGGATTTATGATTTTTTTTTTTTTATTTCTATAAATAAATATAGGATTTTTACAACAACAACAAAAAAAAAAAACAGCATTTTATGTTAAATAAACTTTATAAAAGACCTTTCATTCCTGGGGATACCATGGATAATTTTACAAGGTTGAATGTAAGATTTTTGCCAATGTTTTGGAAAAATACAGGTTAAAAATTGTAATAAGTCACTTTAACCACTAGATGGCTATATACTATTTGAATTACTGAAAGATATAGTTTCTAAAGTTGG
Source organism: Pimephales promelas (assembly GCF_016745375.1). The sequence continues at coordinate 38,435 of NW_024121115.1, forward strand.
ATTCATATCTAAATATTATAAAAATCACAATTATAATAAAAATAAAATACTTCTTGTCAAAGTTTAGCATTTGTTTTTGTACTGAAAAAAACAACAGTTTTTCAATAATGTTGCATTATGATTAGAATCAAATCTGAACAACATGTTACAAAGAGAAATGTTGGAGTCTTAAGATTTGATCATTTATTTCAACTGAACAGCAATAACAAATTAGCAAATAAAGCAGTAAAAATAAAATATTTGTTAAACAAAAAAGTAAATTGGGAAGAAAAATCGAACTGACAATAGTTTGGAACAATAGAACAATAGTTGGTCTCATCTCTTTTATCTATTTTATACCCTTACAAATGTATTCCTGTGTGTGTGTGTGTGTGTGTGTGTGTGTGTGCACATTTTCAATGCGTCTTAGTGTTACCAATTTATTTTTGCGGTGGTTCTGCATTTTAGAATATTTTATTTTACAAATGATAAGAGAACAGTTTTTATAGTCTGTATTTATTCCTGTATATTGTATTCCTCTATATGTGTGTGTGTGTACGTGTGTGAGCATAATCATTTTGGATTGTGGAAGTTTTTTGCATTTTTGGTAGTGTGCCACTTGATTTCTGTCATTTCTGTCTGTGTTCTGCGTTATTTCTGATTTTGATGATGAATTTTGTCTATTTTGAGTCCAATGATAAATAAATATTTATTTATTTATTTATAGATATTTAAAAGATGTCATAAATCCTCCAAAAACTGCACAAATGTTGAGTACAAACATTAATAAACAGTGAAATAATATTTGTAAAAATATATATACATATATTATTCTGTTACAAAATTAAATGTTATTTTTTGGGGTCCAATGGACCCCAAAAACCACGAGTGTGACTATTTTTGTCACGCCTACATAAAAACAGATAACGTTCCATTTTAATATTTTTTTTTGTAGATCTAGAAAGTGTTGAGAGCCCCAGGAAGTTTCATGCCATTTGGAAACAGAGAACATTTTTTTTAATTCAAGCAAAAGTCATTTGGGGTCCAGTAGACCACGAAGATCATCAGAGGGTTAAGTCAGACTAGTGTGACCTGCAGAAGCACGTGTGTGTGTGTGTGTTGTAGATCTCACTTCTGGATCTGCTGTCCTCCCTTCTGCTCCGTCAGTCGCCGCTTGGCCTCCTCGTTCACCTGATTGGCAAGTTCCTTCTGATGGGCCCGCCTCTTTTCCTCAGCCGTCATCTCATTCTGACCAATCAGAACACAGCGAACGTGAGTGCACACACACACACAGGTCCATATACAGTCACAGAAAAAATGATTCAGACACCAGATATAATGTGTGATATTGTGAGTAAGGAGAGCAGAATGAAGGAAACTCTGACATATTACAGCCAGAAATTATTCATACAGTGACATTTATAAACATTTGGGACCACTTTGAGCTGATGATGTTCTGCTACACACACACTGAACAACATGAAGCATTGCTTTTGGTATTATCTAATTGTGTAGTTCAATTTAACAGATATTCAACATAATTCATGTGTGAGAGTCCAACAGAAGGACGGACAAAACCAGTCCAAAATCCACTGAGTTCTGCTCATATTTAAACACAATTTTCTAAACTATAGTGAATAAACTGATAATGTGAGAAATGTTGAAGGAGTCTGAATAGATGATGGTTATAGTTAATAAACAGAAGTAAATACCCTGGTTCTGTCGGTCAGCAGGGCGGCGCCGCGAGCTCCTTTTCCCAGCAGCTCGTCGGCATTATTATCCTCTTCATCGTCGTCGTCTTCGTCATCGTTCTAGAAACGTAAACACAAAACAGTTTAAGATCTCTCCCATCTTCAAAGCTGCTCCAATACAAAGATGCAAATTAAACTTTAAACATTAAATACTTGGTGTTTTTCCATCCAGCGCAAAATTTGGTCCCACTTTATATTAAGTGCCTTTAAGCACCATCTACTCACATCCAAAAATAAACACAACGTATTGAATTTGAAAGAACGTGCTTAAATAACTATTTATTGATCAAAACTAGTCAATTAAAGAGTAAATAAAATGTTAAAAATATAATTAATAGAGCCCGACCGATAAAGGATTTAAGGCTGATACTGATACAAATATTTTTGGGTTTTAAAATATTATTTTTTTATATTTATTTATATTTTTATTTACCGATATTTATTTATTTATTTTTTTCAGAAACGCGCAACAACACATTAACAGATTTCCCTAACATTAGTTATTTATAAGTTTAATTAAAAATAATATGCTAATGCATTTTAAAAAGAAACTTTTATTATAGTTTTTATTATACTAATAGTTTCTTTTATTGTCACAACAGAACAGACTGATGATAGTAGCTTTGTGGTTGGCTAGTCTATGACGAGCCATAATTTAGTAATGGATAACGTCATACTGCAAATTCCACAAATTTTGTCGCTTATTTGAGTTCAGAGAACTGATGGATGATCTTTTAATTGTTATTCAAGCAATGTATGTATCGTGACCAACTCAACGAGTGTTGCCAACAGGAACGGTGTAGAGCGCCCTCTGGTGGACAAACTATACAACTCCAACACTCGTGACATGGTTCAAGCGTGTTTCGTCCGTTTTCATTTTATTTTTGAAATATTCATTTATCGGCCATTATAACTGCCGATACCGATAGTTTGGAAAATGCCTAATATCGGCCGATAATATCGGTCTGCTGATATATCGGTCTGGCTCTAATAATTAAATTAAAAAATTTAGTGTAATTATGTGTCACAAAGTGCGAGGGAAGGATGAAGGTTTAATGTAATTGTGAGAAATGTTATTTCTACATGGTTCCCTCTCACAAAATAGTTTGCCATGATAAAAATCATCGTCTCAAAATTAAAAATCAGCTAGACCAAGGACAAACGTTTTCAAAAGAAGACCAGTTTCGACAGCTTGTTTGCTCTTCTTATTGTGTTGATGTTGTATTGAACCCAAAATATGGGATCATGGAAGCATCTATCAGTCAATCGAGCAAGATGTTGTTTTAGGAGTGGGAACGATCACGCAGGAGACGGACTGACGTTACCTTGAGGAAAATCCCAACGTTTTTAATCTTCTTCTTCACCGGGGTGAGGACGGTGGCGGGATCCTCCTGCGGACGAACACACGGTTAGCGATTCACTCACAATGGGTAAACACTTGACCCCGGCTGAGGAGCATCACACACCTCATTGATCTGTATGGAGTCTCCGATGAAGAGGGCGTATTTCTTCTGCTCGTCTTTCTTCCCTTCTTTGTTGATCAGATCAGCAAGTCCCAGACTGACACTGAAAACCATCCCTTCACAAACACACAGTTTGAGTCTCGCATGCGTGTGTGTCGATGGATGCCGTGTGGTGCGCTCTCAAACTCGCCATCTTACAAACAGGCTGTTATTAAAGACTTCTGGCGAATGAGCTAGATGGTTAATGTCTTAAAATGAATAAATAAGTATTTAAATAATAGTATAAATTATTCAATGAATTGATTGAATTATTGAATAAATGGATGAACAGACAGAAAAATGGATAATCTAATGATGGATGGATTTATTCATTTATTAGTGCTGCACAATATGGCCAAAGTTTGATTATATATATATATATATATGTATGAAGAGTTCAGATGCAAAAGCCTCTAAGTGCCATTTGAAATTTTCTTCTAGAATGATAATTTTTATCAAGCTTGTATATTTAAGTTCAGTGATTTCACTTTAATGGCAATGATAATTACCTATTAATTGTTATTTAAGTGAAATTACTGAACAAGTTTGATAAAAATCATTATTAAAGAAGAAAATTTCAAATGGCATTTAGAGGCGTTTGCATCTGAACTCTTCATATATATATATATATATATATATATATATATAATGTTGATAATTGAATTTTACAGGCAAACCGTAGATAATAATCAAAAACCGCTTTTAATCAGAAGAATTGCCGAGTTTTTTTGATACACAAACGAAAACTGTACATTTTGAACATTACACACAATAACACACTTGTCAAACAGCATCAGGAATCGTAAAAGAAAAACAGCTAAATTAATTAAATTTAAATAATATATATATATATAATGTGTTTGTGTTATTTTTTTTTTCTCTCTCTCTTTTGTGTTACATGATTTATGACACGATTTCTAAATGACTGACCGAAGAAATAAATAAATACAATACAATACAATTCAAACTAGTAAGGGTGCTCCGATCAGGAAGCAGAATCTGAGTTATTAATAGAGATAAACCAAGCAGGATTACAGACATGCATTCATTTCTGAAGACGGGATTTTTATATAATCGTCTCACCTAAATGTTTAAAGCGGTGGTTAGAGAATAGTTAAGAAAGAATTCTTCCCTGAATAAATTAAATAGATTAATCCTTAAGATTAAGGCTACAAAAGTTAGTCAGTGTCATTAATGTTAACCAAACAATAACAGACAGCAGGATTATTAGGTTGCCGTCACTTTAAGACCGAACACACAGATCTAATATTAGAGCCCGACCGATAAAGGGATTTTGAAGGTCGATACCGATACAAATATGTTTGGGTTTTAAAATCCGATATATCGGCCGATATTTTTTTTTTATTAAATATTGTTGGATTTCTAGCTGTGCTGGTATTGTTATTCCACCCCTAACTTATTAATATACATGTCTATGTGTATTTTATTTGTTTTTAGTACAAGCAAACCCTGGTCTTGTACATAGTTATATGTGGACGCACTTGTGGACCATGTTAAACTTTGCAATAAATAAATAATCATAAAAATATTGTTGGATTTCTCACACGTGTAAAAGAAAAGCTATACTTTTTCTCTGTAACTAGAGATATGCTAGTTATAAATACAGTAATCATTACTTTATTTAGGCAGAAAAAGTTAATTGTGGTTTTCAAGCTCATTAATGTTAACGTTAGCGGTCTTCCACTGATGATAGCGGCGTTAGCTAGCGTTGTGGTTAGCTAGTCCATAATTTAGCAATAGATAACATCATACTGCAAATTGTAAAACATACATTTTCAATATAACAGGCCAAGGAGAGATGATTAAAGCGTGTTTCGTCCGTTTTTATTTAATTTTTTTAAATATTCATTTATTTACCAATCGATACCGATATTATGGAAAATGCCTAATATCGGCCGATATATCGGTCTGGCTCTATCTAATACATTGTTAACTTTCTACATGCACACTCAAAACATTAATTTTGTACATGCATGCGTGTATTTGACCATTTTAGCGTAATCCGTGCTGTTTGTGTCTTTATCACCCCATCAAAATACCGTACAATACAGATAACTGGAAGCTTGATAAGTATTCACACACACACACACACTCACCTCTTTTCAGTTTGAACTGATTTTTTGCGTTCAGCACAAGCGATCCTTCCCTGAACTCAATCCCCATGGCGAACCTGCAGCACACACACACACACACACGCGTCACACACCGAGGCTCATTTCACACACGTTTACAGTGGCAACAAACACACAACACATCCCGAGGGTTTCAGACACAAACCCGAGGTTTTTCGTGAGCTTGCTGACCAGGTCTGGTTTCTCTTTCTTGACGAAGTCCAGGACGGTGTTGTAGGCGTCACAGAGCTTCACACCTGATGCACACACACACAGATTAAAACACTCCTCCTCACACACACACACACAACTGTATAATGTACTTTCTGGAATTTTTACACTCCCAGTTATAATTTTAGATCGCTAAGATTTAAGTTTAACCATTTATTTGATTAAAAAAAATTATGACAATTAAGTTTTCTATTTTTAGATATTTTAAAATGTAATTTATTCCTATGATCAAAGCTGAATTTTTAGCATTTTTTAAAACATTAATTAATAAATGAAACAAATAAAATATCCGTATCCCGGGGAGCGGCTCACCGTGCTTCAGCTCTTTCAGAAGCTCCTCCTCCACCTGCAACAGGAAGTTGTAGTTGTCCTGCATTTCCTGCGGCGGGTCGACCATGAGCGTCCGCACCAGGTTCGAGCAGTACGACTTGTAGCGGATCCCCATCGCGCACGTGATCGCCCCGAAGTGCATGTGGTTCTTATCGCTGAGAGAGAGAGAGATGGACAGACGTTTAGCGCACTAGTGGAGCCAGAACTACACTACGGCTAGCCACACACATCTCACGGCTCAGACATTAAACCTTGTCATGTGAAAAGAATTGCACATTACTAATATTCTCAGCTTTGGGCATTTCATAATCGCGATACGCCAAACCGCTTTAAGTGCGATTACATGGAAATTGCGATTAATCGTGCATATTAATGATATTTGAACAATTTCGAGCCTGGAACCGCTATGGCTACGCTTATGATTTAGCATCTTAGCTAGCGTAGCTTCAGAAGAAAGTGACTAGAATGTCTAACCTGACGACGCTGAATTTGAGGCTGTAGTTTCCGCCGCTTTGGATTATGGGAGGGTAACACATCTCCACAGTGGACGGGTCGACGCCGCCCAGAAACTTCCTCTCCTCGATGGCCTTCTCCACCGACTCGGCCAGACGACTGTGCTTCACCTTCTGATGGACACAAACACACACAGAGCTAACCGGTTAGCATATGCGTCAGCACATACATAATCATTGATGGGTGTAATCTGTCATTTTGCTCTCCTCGCTTACATAAATGGAATATAGTGTCCTGCACACACTTGTGAAACAATATAAAAAATTATGTGAGCTAATTTTTGGTTAGACTGTACATAGTGTATCAGCAGAATATCTCAAATCAAATTTACCACCTGCACATATAAAATGACTAATATCGATACAGGACAAAATATGAAATCAATCATGTTCATCTATCACATTCAGCTGTATTTAAGCAAGTGTACAGTGCGTTACGCAGGATAAACAAACCTCGTCGGCGTCCACGATCTCCATGACTCTCTCCTTGAAGAACTTGGTGAAGACGTCGCTGGTGATGGCGGCCGCTTTCTTCATGAGCACTAGCTCTCCGTCCTCCTTCACCGCCATTGTATACGCCACCACTGTGCTGATGTCCACCTGACACGCCGACGCAAGAGCCGCCACATTTCAGTTCAGGGGTATACAGATCATTCTTTATATTTGAAAGCCGATAACCGATAATTGTTTATATTTGAGAGCCGATAACCAATAATTATTTTTATTTCACAGCCGATAATAGATAATTCTTTATAATTGAAGGCCGATAACGATAATTCTTCATATTTCAAAGCCGATAACCAATAATTGTTTATATTTGAAAGCCGATAGCGATAATTCTTTATATTTGAAAGCCGATAACAAATAATTGTTTATATTTGAAAGCCGATAACCAATAATTGTTTATATTTGAGAGCCGATAACCAATAATTGCTTATATTTGAGAGCCGATAACCGATAATTCTTTATATTTGAAAGCCGATATCCGATAATTATTTATATTTGAAAGCCGATAACGATAATTCTTTATATTTGAAATATATTTAAAAGCCGATAACCAATAATTAGTATTCTTTTCACAGCCGATAACGATAACTCTTTATATTTGAAAGCCGATAACGATAATTCTTTATATTTGAAAGCCGATAACCAATAATTATTTTTATTTCGAGGCCGATAATAGATAATTCTATATATTTGAGAGCCGATAACCAATAATTATTTATATTTGAAAGCAGATAACCGATAATTGTTCATATTTGAAAGCCGATAACTGATAATTATTTATAATTGAAAGCCGATAATCAATAATTGTTTATATTTGAGAGCCGATAACCAATAATTATTTTTATTTCACAGCCGATAATAGATAATTGTTTATATTTGAGAGCCGATAACCGATAATTCTTTATATTTGAAAGCCGATAACGATAATTCTTTATATTTGAAAGCCGATAACGATAATTCTTTATATTTCAAAGCCGATAACCAATAATTATTTTCATTTCACAACCGATAATAGATAATTCTTTATATTTGAGAGCCGATAACCGATAATTATTTATATTAGAAAGCAGATAACCGATAATTCTTTATATTTGAAAGCCGACAACTGATAATTGTTTATATTTGAAAGCAGATAATCAATTTTTATATTTGAAAGCCATTAACAATAATTCTTTATATTTGAAAGCCGATAACGAATAATTACTTTTTTATTTCACAGCCGATAATAGATAATTCTTTATATTTGAGAGCCGATAACCAATAATTATTTATATTTGAAAGCAGATAACCGATAATTCTTTATATTTGAAAGCCGACAACTGATAATTGTTTATATTTAAAAGCCGATAACAATAATTGTTTATATTTGAAAGCCGATAACAATAATTGTTTATATTTGAAAGCCGATAACTGTTTATATTTGAAAGCCGATAACTGATAATTATTTATATTTGAAAGTCGATAACCGATAATTATTTATTTTTGAGAGCCGATACAATAATTCTTTACATTTGAAAGCCGGCAATTCTTTATATTGGAAAGCCGATAACAGATAATTCTATATATTTAAAAGCCGATAACCGATAATTCTATATATTTGAAAGCAGATGACCGATAATTCTATATATTTGAAAGTTGATAACCGATAATTATTTATATTTGAAACCTGATAACAAAAATTCTTTACATTTGAAAGCCGATAAACGATATTATATTAACCGATATTAAGTCCAAATGTTTGTTTACATTTTGAGAGCCTGATTACAAAAACAAAAGTCTGACCATTAAAATCCATGTCCTAAACACACAATTATAATGTTCTCATGCTCATATTATGTAGCCAATATGACAGACTTGCACTACTTCACTGTGTTTAGAACTTTTTTGAAGTGATTTCAATCATATTTCACACAATTCAAACCCATCATGTTGAACTGAAGAGTCTCAGCTGAAGGAAATAATACGCATTTTATCGGCTTTAATAAAATCGGACAAATTTTCTTATCAGGCCGATAACGATAATGTTAAAAATTAACATATATCTTAATTCCGATATGGTGGCCGATATATTGTGCATCCTTAAGTTCTTTCATCACAACAACAGCATGACGATCTCAATCTCAATGTTTAGTACGGCATGATATGGTAACAAAAGAACAAAACTTGAACTGATAATACTAAAATAACAGTTTCTAGATAATATTATAACTCTGCGTTTTTAAATGACACACAAAACAATATTTTAATCTGTAGTGTTGTAGATTAAGGAGGCGTAACCGGATCTGACCTTCTCCAAGCCCTCGGCCGTGATCATGTCGCTCCAGTTCTTCATATATTCTCCGGGGAACTTGTCCTTGATGAACACGCCGACCGTCTTGCCCTCTTTACTCCCACGAATCGCTTCGATCATCTTCTCAAAGTTCACCTTGTTGCTCTCGCTCTGTCACACAATCAGATTCAGTCGTGTATATATATATTTTATTTATATATTATTCTTATTTTTCCTTCTAATAATAATCACAATATTTTATATGGCATATGAAAACATGTTTTACTAAAAAGTTTTTCCTAAATCAGTCAGCCCTGAAAGGATGTTGCTATTTTAAAAAAGTCAGCGTAAAAATTAACTTTTTTTTACTTCATATGAACATTTTAATGTATAGTATATACTATTATTAATATGCAAGTTAAAAAATACATAACTCTAGAATTATTTATTCTGTCCAAATACATCTATTAATGTCATCTTAGTTTTATATTCGCTGAAAAGACGAAATTTCACGGCATCAGTTTTTCGTCCAATCACGCGCGATACCTTTTCCCGGACGAGCAGCGTGATTGGAGGAATCCCGTTGGCGTTCTCGTTGCCCTTGGTTACGGCGACCTGCTTCAGGAACTCCACTTTCTTCTTACTCGCCAGAAATATGATCTTAGTCTCACAAAACACCATTATAGTGTCGGTGAGCTCGTAGCCAAACAGCCACGTCTGCCAGAGAGAAACCACAATCATGATTATTGAATATTGATCATGTAATGATGAATTTATTACGGTGTTTTATTTCACCTGAAGAGCTGTAGATTTGGCGTAGACAATCTCCTCATCGACTCCAACAGACACGACGATGGCGTCCACCTTCCCGAACTCATCTTCACCTTTCTGTGATGGAGAAACAGTGTTATGAAGCAGAAATATATCATAAAGAGTTATGAGAAACAACATTATGATGCAGAATTATTTCATTAAGCATTACGAGAACCCGATAATATAAGCCCTCGCCATTCAAAACTTCTCTAAAACAAGTTTTTAGTACTATATACGGTTGTCTTTACAACATTTGGTACAAAATATTTAACAATGACACTGTAAAATAAAGTGTCACCAAATTGTAACAATAAATAATTACAAAATAACTATAGGCAAAACTTCTATTTTCAGAAGTATTAGGACAAACCTTTCCCAAACAATGTAAGAGTGCTATAACTAATAACAAGATATTTAGATTGCTCACATGATTTGGTCTTTTATTGTTTGATGTAAACAAAAAAACATTAATAATCATCATGTCTCTCCCACCTGCAGCATGTCTCAATATAAGCTAGTCCACAGCTACATGCTACACCAGACAAATGTTGGGCATTCAAATTAAACTTTTAAGTGATGACCATTTACTGAAACACAAAGTCTGGTTTGTTAGAGATTTACTTCACACACGTGAATAAAAGCCGAGCGGAAATGGAGTGAAAACATTGCATGCTAACAGGCTAACACGTTAGCCGCTGCGCTAATCACACGTAAACACTGTGAAATACCCACAAACTCCAGCGATTTCGCAAAGAAATACATAACTAAAGCACACTACAGACTGTCCGATACAAATGGAGTCGATGGAGTGTGTTTGTATAACAGTTATATGGAAATGAGGCCTGAGAACGTGTGTGTGTGTATGTGTGTGTGAGGATTTCAGCATCACATATGCGTTTAAACACATCATACATGAATAATTCTGCTCGAATATCCTCGATATGATGAGTTAGTGGTGTTTATGACCGGTGTTGAGTTCTCTGTACCTTCCAGTTGCCGTAGAGTCGCTTGATGCGGCGGTAAAACGCGTCTTTATCCAGATTCACCGCCATAATATCACATCAACACACACACACTCACACACAGAGAGAACAAACACACACTTATACACACTCTCTCTCGTGTGATTTTCACTATTTCTACTCTCTACCGGACGACAGAACAACAACCAACGCGAAATGAACGAAAAAATGAAAAAAATATTTTTTCAATAATTTCAAAGGTGTCTATTAAAAAGACGGTTATTCTTCATTAAAATGTGTAATTGTTGTCAGTGCTCGCTCGGTCTGTGGTGGTGGTGGTGATGATGTGAATATATCATGTTAAAACACGCATGTGTGTGTCTGATCCTTAGCTCCGCCTCTTTCTGCTCGGTATGTATCTATTTAATATTTATTACATATATGTATATTTAAAACATGGTGTTTATGTTTACCTTCGTTAGAATGTGTTTTATTAATTTATTTGTGCAATGTATTTATTTATTTATTTATTTGAGCTGCCATTTTGTGTATTTATAGGTAATTTGTTTATTATTATTATTTTGAACTAAAATATGCGCGAATAAAAACTAAACAAAGCATACACCTGTGTTCATTTATAAACTATTCGTTATTTAAAAAAAAACCTCAGGGTATTTAAACTGAGTCAAAAACAGGGTGTTTATTATGGCTTTTTTTCCTCCCTCACAAAAACTCCCGCCCTGACGGACAGGTCATCAGGTTAGCGACCAATGAAATCCCGCCATTGAGGTCACATGCTTTGCTCCGCCTTCACCCTCACATCACCGCGTTCTAGCTCTAGCAGTCCGCGCGCATGGCCTTTTTTCCCGCCATCTAGTGTCATTTAAAAGCGCGCGAATTCCATCAGAGCACGTGGTTTCCTCGCGCTCGTTGCATACAGCGCATTTTCCGATTAACAAGATGTTTTTTAAGTAACTTTTTAACATAAATGTGTATGTTAACCGATCACAATAAAATATAATACATATATATAAGCTAAATTAACCTCAATTTTGCGATTACACAAGTTTCTACAACTATATATTCTTCAACAAAATCAATAGCCGAGGGAAAATAAATATGAATTCAGTTTACATCTTTTAGGCTTTGTTAGTATTTTAATTATATTAAATCATACCAATTATATTAATAATAATACATGTGTTTTGATGTATAAAATGTGATCTCTGCTTGTTCATGAAACTTATTTTATGTATAATCTCATACTAAACCGTTATATGGTAATGACACCTAAAATAATATGCTACAGATACTCCAGATTACAGTGGCACCATTCCGGATTAACAGAGAAATTACGATTTTATTGTGTGTTTACAATAGTGAAAACCACTGCTGGATAAAACAGTTTATGAAATCAAAGATTCTGATAATTATCGAGACAATTTCCAGTTGAACTATTACAATGAGTAATTTAAAAGCATTCCTCTGTAGTTTTCACCTGAAGAATCAACAGGATTATAGACAGAAGCACAACAAACACATCACTGTTGATTTCATGTCTTTTATTTCATTTTTTTCCCCCATTTGATTGATGTCATAAACTCAACAGAACTGAGATGATGATCATACAACAGTCCAAAAAAGTAAAGTAGTGAAGAAAAATCAACATATTTCCATGAGCAGTTAAAAGTATGATGTCATTTCCTGTACATTTCCCTATTATAAAATGCATTGTTTTTTGTCCCACAGCATCACAGTAAGTTTTACTCTTGATGATGTAAAAAGATAATAAAGCAAAAAAGTACTACAGTAAACCAACCTATTCCCTTCTTCTCCAGGTCACGGGCGGGATTCCCAGGGAATGTGTGAACTAATCAAATGCAATGGATAAAAGCGTCTGCCAAATGCATCAACGCAAACGTACAATATAACAAAATCACCATCGATATGAAATCTCAAACCGCTTTTTAGAAGGCTTGTCATTGCGCGGAATCTCTACTGTAGCAGTAACCATAGCAACCACAGAATTGTGGGCATAAAATGTAGCTGGTAACCATAGCAACCACGGAATTCTGGGTTTAGACAGTATCTGGTAACCATAGCAACCACAGAATTATGGTCATAAACTGTAGCTGGCAACCATAGCAACCATGGAATTCTGGGCTTAGACAGTATCTGGTAACCATAGCAACCACAGAATTATGGTCATAAACTAGGTGGTGACCATAGCAACCACAGAATTCTGGGCATTGACAGTGGCTGGTAACCATAGCAACCACGGAATTATGGTCATAAACTAGCTGGTGACCATAGAAACCACAGAATTCTGGGCATAAAATGTAGCCGGTAACAATAGCAACCACATAATTATGGACACAAACTGTAGCTGGTAATCATAGTAACCACGGAATTCTGAGTATAGACAGTAGCTAGTAACCATAGCAACCACATAATTCTGAGCATTGACAGTGGTCAATGTTTGGAAGAGCCGGAAGATCAAAGCCTGTTTAAAATACAGTCGATATTCACCTCAGGGTTTTAAACCAGTCTTTCATGATTCAGAACATCCTGTACGCAGACACACACACACACACACACACACACACACGAGCGCAGCTCATGAACCGTTTCTGGCCTGTGTTTCACATACACCTTCAGATACACACTTACCTTACCTAAATCATTTTAAATACTCATAAAGTAGTTCGTTTGAGAAAGCCATGATTGAGTCTGTGGATCTGCACTGATCTGTCCATCTATGTGACGGTGGTGGAGTTCTGTCCTCGGATCGCACACCAGGCCATGAACACGTCCCTGCAGGAGAGACGACGTCACATCATTATTACATCATCACTTCAGACGGTTGACTTGATCTGTTGATCTGATCCTGAAAGAGTCTTCATATGAAGCTGAATCTATAATAAATGAGGCCTTTTGTTTGAAATCAAGCGACTGACTGAATAATAAACGTTCATCAAATAATCCCAATATTTATCATAAGTTTCATTTTGTATTTTCACTAAACAATTTAGTGCAAATGCTTAAAGCTGAATGCACACAGACTCACGGGTCACTGTAGGGACATAAAGTGAGGACGGTCCCCATCGGTAAACACGCTTATAAATCATACACAATTATTATTTTTTTGAAAATGTAAAAATGCAGAATGTTTCCTGTGATGGGCAGGTTTAGGAGTAGGGTTAGTGTAAGGGTATAAAAAACATAACGTCTATGGAGAGTCCTTACAAAGATAATAAACCAGACGTGTGTGTGTGTGTGTGTGTGTACCTGCAGTGGGTGGCCACACACTCGTTGCTGCAATACTCTCGGTCCCAGTCTTTGCTCTCTATAGGCGGGTTGTTGCAGCCGGCGCGGACACACACACACACACTGGGAGCGTCGGCAGGAGCCGGAGAAACACTGAGCTCCACCTCCATCTAAACAATTAGCAGAATAAAACAAATAACAATAAAATAACACTTTAAAGATGTAAAATTAAACAAACATTTCCCATACCACAAAAAAGTACAAACGTATTTCAAAAAAAAAAAAAAAAAACAACATTATGATTTAGTATATATTTTTGTATTGTTTTTGTTTGAAAAGATATAAAAAAAATCTAAAATATTCTAAAAGGAATAACAATTTATAAATCTATAAATAATAAAAAAAACATAACATAAAATCTACAGAAATGTAAAATAAAAAAATAATGAAAATAAAACCTAAATAATACATTTTCTAAACCACAAAATCGTAAGAATAACATAACTAAAATAAAAACGATCAAAATGGATAAATTTCTAAAAATTAATGGTTTAACATTTTTTTTAATTTCACGTTTAATGATTTATTTGAAAATTATTTATGTAATAATTACTCACGAACCCCTTGCAGTTCCTTCGCCTACAAAACAACCGAAAAGCAATAAATAGAATTTCCCTTCAGAATAGAATGTTCAGACTCACCGCTTCTTCCGCCGTGTCCTCTGTTGCCGACGGCGACAGGGTGGCGACGATGGCGGCGGGTGGCGGCACCTCCAGCGTGGCGGCGGCCGATGATGCGAGCGGCGTCACAATTATCGGCGCGCTGGCGTCGCTCTGCGGGACGATCTTGATCTGCAGAGGCGGCGGCGGCGCCGTGGCAACCACCTGTCCGGCAAGGGCGGCGGCACCGCGCGGTTTCGCTAGCAGAGGGGGCGGAGCCTGGGAGTGCACCATCTGCTGCAGCCGCGGAGGGGGAGGCGTGTTCTGCATCTGCTGGAGGGGCGGCGGCTGACGGGGCGACTGAAGCTGCTGCCGGGAGATGATGATCTTGCTGACAGTGGGCGGGGCCGGGGGCTTGTGAGCGGGCGGGGCCGGAGGCGGGGTCTTGTGCGCGCCAGTGCGCGAGCGCGTCGTCACCTGCGGCAGGTCTAAGATGATGTTGGACGTGCAGATGTTGGTGATGGTGTTGTTGTCGGGCGCGTGGACAGGGATGCGGGAGGAGCGCGATGGGGGCGTGGCATGCGTGGGGGCAGGAGGCGGAGCAACGGGTGGGGGAGGGGGAGGAGACGCGGGGGCATCTAACACTTCAATAGTTGGCTGCTGCGGGAAAACAAAACACATTAACTGATGCATTTAACAACTTGTCAAGTCACATGGTTTCCTGTAATGCTACAGATACTCCGGATTAACGGAGACATTACGATTTTATTGTGTGTGTTTCAAATAGTGATTCTCCCACAGACAACTAAACAAAGTAACATGTAAATACTCGAGGTTCTGACAAGATATGACGAGTGAATGATTCAATGACTCGCTCATATAGACTTCACTCGTTTCATATCAAAACACAGATGTCGTTTTGCGAAATTAAGACTTTTAAAAACTTATCGTCACATTGTTTTCAGTTGTGTGACGTGATAAGTCCTACAGCTTGTGTATCTTCTGCTACACACTCGCGAGCATCTACTTATTCTGCACAAAACGAGTACGTACTTTTAGGGCGTAGAAGCGTTTCTGAACGAATCTCGATTCAAACGCATGTTTACAGTCACTTGTCGCCACCTACTGGCATAACGCTGTAAGCGACAATCGTTATTTGAAGCACATAGTTACTTTCACGAGCTGATCTACTCTATGTTGATCACTACCGTAGACATCAGTGTGTATAATAGACACGTTTAGGAACAAGATCACGCGAGTTTGAATCGAGATCGCGATCTTTTAACGATTAATCGTGCAGCTCTACTCCGGACTCAGCTTTGTTTTTCCTAATCGGTCTCAAAATCAATTGAATTGCAATTACAGAAATGGAATAAGTCACATGATCCGTCAGGTGTGAATACAGACGTAAACGCAGTCGTTCTTCAGATCGGATCGGCCGAAGCGGACGATAATGAACAGAAGAGCTGTACCTGCGACAGCTGACTGGCTTTATAAGCGGCCAGCGCCTTCAGGTACTCCTTCCTCGCCGCCTCCGTCTTCCTCTTGTATACCTGGGAAGGGGAAAACATTGGGATTTTGATCAAATGCACTCATTAGTTGAACGTGAAAAAAAAAAAATCTGTAAAATAAACGATTTAAACATTAAATGTCAAAATAAAAGTCCCATCTCAGACACATCGGCTACATTGAAAAACTACCAATGAAAATAATTAAAAATGCAAATTCATTAAAAATAAATCTGTAAAATAAAACCATTAAAACTTTAAGTTTCAAAATAAAAGTCCACATAGAAAACTACCAATGTCGATCATTTAAATGACATCATTAGTTCTGAAGACAACACTTCAAACGAATTAGAACAATTTAATTAACCCCTTAATGTCATGCTTGTACCTGTTTCTGCTCTTCTCCCAAACTATCCCACATGGAGGCGACGATCTTGGACACCTCTCCGAACGTGGCGTTGGGATTCTGGCCTTTAATGGCGGCCTGTGTGTCCCGGAAGAACAGCGCGTACGCCGACACGGGTTTCTGCGGCTCGTTCGGGTCTTTCTTCTTCCGGCCCTTCTTCCCGCCGACTCCTTTGCGTACGGGAGCAGAGGATACTGGGATGGGATGGTTCGGCAGAGACGGAGAGAGAGCGATAACGCCCGGAGACACGGACAGAGACACCGGAGAATCCACCAGAACGCTCTTCTGAGCCGGAGCGACGCGACACATGGGGAGAGACGAGCGGGAAACAGAGATCAGTTCTGACACACACTCCCGAGGATGGAAAACTTTGCAGTGTAAGAATAGTAGAACGTTTTGTACTTCCAAAAATAGTTTGTAAGACTGTCTGAAATAATAGTTGACCCATATTGATTCTATTGTTGGCCAATGGCGATTTTTTATTTAATTAAAAAAACAAAATTGAACTTGATAAAAAAAATAATAATAAATTATTTAAACTTTAAATGTCTAAATAAAAACCCCAATGCCGATGATTAAAAATTAATAATAATAAAAAAAAAAGAATCTGTAAGTTTTAATGTCAAAATAAAAGTCCCATCTCAGACTGATCGGCCACATAGAAAACTACCAATGCCGATAATTAAAAATGAAAACGGACAGAAACCTCATTAACCCTCTGCGGTTGTTCGGCCCAAATGGACCCGAAGAATTTAAATAAATTTTTTTTTAAATCACAGCTTCCTCGGAATGGTCCGAAATTTGGTGACTTTGTTGGTATTTGGTATTTGAACACCCAAAAAAATTAAGGACAGGATGTGAGTAGTCTAAGTGGTTGTAAAAAAAAAATAGTCACACTTGGGGTGTTCGGGTCCAAACGGACCCGCATGGAAAATGAATGGGAAATTGGCAAAAATGTGAAAATACTGAGTTTTTTTGTGCGTACAATCTACAAATCAGCCACGATCTTGAAAAAAAGCACACAACAGTGAAGGGGTGAATCTATAAAACATCAAGAGTGCAAAACAGACACATCCACACACACACACAAACACACTTTTATACTCAAACACACCAAAAAATTCAGATTATACATGTGTTTTGCATTTTTAAAATGCTCAGTTTGTCCACCAGATGGCATCCATCTCATTTCAAAAATTGCTTTTATGAGGCCTAGGCTTGACTCTAAAATGAAATACCGCTTTAAAAAAATATATATGTTTAAAAAAATATATTTTTTCTATTATGTTCAATGGGGGGAAATGTTGTCATAATTATTGCATTAATCCTAATTATATATATATATATTTTTTTTTTTGAAATTCTCAAAACACCAAAAAAGAAAAGAAAAAATATTGATTAAATCATGATTTTTTTTTAAAAATATGAATCCATTTGGACCCGAACACCCCGAGTGTGACTCTGAAACAAACAACCTCAGAGGGTTAATAAATAAACAATAAAAGATCGTGTCAAACGCAAACCCTACCCGTCTGAAATCGTCCATGTCGTCGTCGTGCAGCGAGTCGGACGGCGAGTCGGCGGGGGACAGCGGCTGGTCAGGTGACTGTGGGCGGGGCAGGATGGCTCCGCCCCCTAGACTCAGGCCGAGCTGCGCGCTGAGCTCTGATTGGTCGATGGTGGTCAGCTGGTTGTGGCCCAGCAGGCCGTGGTTCATGTCACTCAGAGGGACGTCGATGGTCATCGGAGAAGAGCTACTGAACTGAGAGCCAATCGGATGGCCGAGATCCTGCAGCGGGAAAACATTCATAAAAATTCATATTAGGAAAATATTAAAGCATGGGTCGTTTGCCTTTATCTATTTAAATTGTATATATTTTATATTTAATTATGCAAATATATGGTTCAGATCACTCAAACCACTTTTATGATGGACAGATGTTCAGCTCAGTGTAGCGTGTGTGAGTGTGTGTGACGCACCATCAGGCTCAGGTGCTCCAGCGGCGCCGGCGCGCTCACGAAGGTCGATGCGAACGACGGGTCGTTTCCTCCCACCACAGCGTTCCCGGGAACACCGGAGCCCTCCCCGAAGTGAGCCACGACGTCCGACACGCCGAGAGCCGAGTCTGTGTGTGTGAGTGTGTGTGTGAGGGAGTCCGGGTCCAGCGAGATCGGCGGGATCTCAAACTCCTCGTCACCCAGACTGGGAGTGTGAAACGTCTGCACACACACACACACACACGATGATGATCGACTCAAACCAGTGATTTACAGTTCATTTCAATAAAACCAAAGGCTGAAATCGTGACATGATTCATGTTATGATAATGAGTGTGAGTGTGTGTGTGTGAGAGCGAGTGTGTGTGTGTGTGTGAGGCACCTCTGCATGCTGGATTTGCGCGGGGAACGTGGAGAGTCGTACCTCTGAGGAGGACAGGAAGTGATGCCCCTCGTCGCTGATGGACAGGAAGTTGTCATTGCCGCCTGGGAACTGAGAAATACGCAAACACACAACATGAACGCATCTTTTATCAATTCATAATGTCAAACTTTAATAATGTGAATGCTAATAAACTGATAAAAACAAAACGACCCCGGGATTTTACAAACAAAAACACCATGTTTTCTTTGCTACAGTACCTGGTTATTATAATTATAAAGTTACTGTAATCAATCATTATGCAAATTTACAGAATGAGAGGACAAATGTAATATTTAATATAATATACAAAATGAAACATCGAAAATTAAAATATAAAGGAGCTGAGTGAAAGTTCTTCAAAAAAATCTAATTTCATGAAAATAATAATTTACAGAAAATGTATAGAAATTGCATTCATAAAGAGCGATTTAATGTTAAAAAATAATACACAAATATACAAAATTCAACAAAATAAAAATGTTGCTTGAATAAAAATTAAAATAAATCACAGAATTTTTTTTTTACAGATAATTTAAAGACAATTCAGTTCACACAAAAAGAGATATTTAATATTAAAATTAATTCACGGAAATAATAACATCACGCAACTCTGACAAACAAAATCTAGAACTTTAAAATATAAATTTCCCGGACTAAATTCTCAGACATTTCCCGTTGCGCTCTGGTCACCTTCTGCACGGCATCGAATCCGTTAAACGCCTGCGGATCCAGGAACTCCGGGTCACCGGGATTCCCGCTTCCGTCCGAGAGGTCCGCGTAAAAATTCAGGTCCATATCGCGGAGAACCGGCGATACCGAGACCTACGAAACCCGAGGAAACGTTAAACTGACCGCCGCGAGAACCTGTCAAAACGCACCGAAAGAACTCCGTGACGTCACGAGGACTGAATCGGGCACGCGCGTTCGATCATTCCGTTCGATTTCAGGCCTGCAGTCGCGAACTGCGGTTCCGATCACATGCAAAAACAACCGTTACAACCATGTAATGCACATTTACACCCTTACGACGAAAAACAGATACACTGATTCCGAATCAATCGCGTTTGATGATTCCGACTCGAGTCCGCATTGACGTGAGGTGAATGACAGCACACACGTGACAAACCCGATATACATTAACAGACACAACCGCACTCTTCGTGAATAAAGAGAATAAGCTGTTGTTATGACGGCTTTGTAACGCGTTAATACATTTATGCGTTTAAAAACATCCGATCGACTAGCGCTTTTCCAGCTGATCTCAGCGCTGCTCGTGCACAAGCTTCAGGAACCGCAATCGAGCGAGAATCACGGATCTGACACTCGACGGGGACAAGGTCTTATTCAATACATCATAAAAAAGCGATGCGTACTGCAAATCACACTCTTTTATGAACATAACGGGATAAAATATATATCTTAAATACCCACAAATAAAGCGTGAAGACTGTAAACAGCATTATTAGTAATTAAATGTGTCGTTTAATAAATGATAAAACCCCCACTGGCTCGCGGTAATGGTATGTCCCACGGCCTATTAAAGAGTAAACATTACGTATCCCATATAATTACTATATAATTACTACTTCAATGGCCCCAAGTTTATTCTTTACAACACATCAAGGTGTTTATGAGTGTATATTTAATCGAATAATTGTGGATAATTGAAGAGGAGTGTGCTGATGGGACTGAATGAGTTTTCACTGATGCTTCGGGCTCTAACTTATACACACATTCAGCACTTTCTACTGACAGCTTGGTCTTCTTACCTCCATAATCGCCCTGAAATCGACACACTTTTCTCTCTGTTTGTGTGTGTGTGTGTGTGTTTGTCCGACCAAAGCGATTCTCACGGAAAAAACACAAACAAATCGCCCATCATGGCACCCGCTTTTCCGGGTTAGAGATGAGCGGAAGTGACGCAGAGGCCCCGCCCTTCACAGAAACTCTTGTTGTTGTTTTTTTCGTAAAGACTTTTCTTTAATATGGGATCTTTTCAACAAATAATTTATAGTTCGGTTTAAATTTAAGGTATCTTGCTTTGTGAGTATTTACCCATCACACAAACCAAGTCCTGTCAGAAACACTAGAGAAAAACAAATATTTACGTTTATTATAATAACGTTACTTTAATATTGTAATTTTATAAGTAACGAAAATATTATAAATATGCAATATAGTACACATATGTAGTAAAATACTAATTGTATTATAGTTTATAAGTGAAATGTATTATTTTATTAAATATAAGCTCACATTTCTACATAAGGTCATTAAATGGCTTTCCTGAGGTAATACGTAAATATTGAGAGCACTTTTCATAACAATAAATATAAAATGTTACTAACTACTGCAAAATTATAATTTAGTACCATAAACAAGTATTATCTTGTCTGATAAGTATTATCGGACTAAAATATAGTTAAAACATTTAATTGAAAAAAAATAAATAAAATAAAAATGAAAAATTATAAATCTCAAATGTATTTGTATGTTTCCATAATAGTGTTAATAAAGAATGAGGGATATTTAAACTCAAACTATTATATATTTTGTAAGATATTTCACTATTTGTATATTTGTAAGACTAATATACAGATCTGTTCTGAAGCATTTATTCCATATTTACCAAAAACATTATAATAATATAAATCCCCACTCTTGCTTAGTAAGATAAAACCAAATTTATAAAATAATAATACCTTATTTTCCACACGAGTAAATGTTGCGTATGGATAAAAGCAGATTCCCAGGAGAAAGAAACAAGAAAAACACCAAGTTAGCATTTTTAAAAGAGATGTATAACTGTGGTTTTATTTTTAATGTGATAAAAATAGCAGATAACACTCGAATGAACAATGACAAAGAAATTCACAATCCCTGCACATAAACATGTAAGCAACTTATGATAAAAAATTAAAAAACATAAATGCATAGCATACACCTCCATAGATAAAGCAGGACACAGACACACACACACACACATGTATTGCTTTGATGATCATGCAGAACTAGCGCGAGCGAGCGGCGTCACATGACTGTTACGAAACGCCGACCCTGACATTACACACACACAGAAATATACAAAGAAATGTTAAAAAAAACTGGAACTTGAACTTGAACTGGAACTGAAACTGAACTTTTTTATACTTTTATTTCCTTTTTTTCCCACATTTATGTCTGCATTTAAGCCGTGGCCATGAGAAATAGACGTATGAAAAACATATCAGAAATTTGAAAAGAGTGTAAATGTGTTTATGATGATGATGATGTCAGGATCGGCCCACCACAGACGCCGCCCTCTCGCCGCTGCAGCCAATCGCGGTTCATCTTCTGCGCG
The DNA here is from genome assembly GCF_016745375.1 of Pimephales promelas. The sequence goes on from NW_024121115.1 coordinate 61,025, forward strand.
GAGCACAAACGCTGCTATGAGCGCGTTGTGTTTCACCGAAGAACGCATTAGTTGAACGTTCAAGTTCAGATTCCTTTCGAACACACACACACACACACACACACACACTAGGTCCAGTATCAAACGCTTCGGCCCTGAGTCAGTCGCGCGATTGGTCCGTCACATGCACCAGGCTCGATGACATCATATGTGTGCACAGATATTGCTGCATGTCGTCATACGGTTGTGGCGGCGCAAACACTAAAATCGAATGATTATTATTATTATTGTCATTAGAGCGCGAGAGACGCGGCTGCCAGTCTCGTCAGGGGTCAGGGGTCATCGCAGTCAAGCCGACACACGCGTCCCTCTCGCTGGCCTGTGATTGGCCCTCAGGAGTAGATGGTGATGACCTCACTTCCTCCGCCTCGCACGAGCAGCACTCGCTCCAGACCCTCGGTCAGCACCTCCAGGAACTCCATGTCTGCGGGAGGCCGGGTCAAGGAGCTTTACACACAGTTTTATCTCCGACAAACATCGTATAAATATCTACAAATAAATATGAAAGAGGTTTTAGACAGACAGAGATTACGAGATTCCTGTTCATTACTACCGAAGTTCAAATCTTATATAACACTTTGACATCAGCAAAACAACACGCTTATGATGAAACTATGACACACTTCCAGCAGAAGGATACAGTTCTCGTCCCCGTCCGTGTTCCTGGGCGGCCCGGGCATGTTGAGCAGCACCAGCCGAGCATCATGGGACTTGTTGACGATCACCTCGTTGAGTTTCACAGCCGTGTGCATCCGCCGGACATTAGACTGATCCCTGCCAGAAATACACCACTTAAATATTATAATATTACTATAATAACACAATATTATATGTAATTAAATAATACATTAAATTAAATAATACAAATCTAAATAAATAAATAAAAATACTTTTTTTATTAAATATAATATATTTATAATTTTAATATTTGATATAAAAGTTAGGGATGGGCAACGATTAATCGCGATTAATCGCATCCAAAATAAAAGTTTGTGTTTACATAATTAATTTGTATATATAAATACCCACACATGCATGCATATATTTAAGAAAAATGTGTTATTAATATATCAAATATTTATATTTATATGTAATATTAATTGTAAATAAAATATATACATGCACATTTTTCTTAAATATAATGTTGCCCATCCCTAATAAAAGTAATAGAATTAAAATAAATAAAAAAATAAAAAAATGTAACAATAAACATAATTTTTGATCATAGTATTAGTATGAGCATGTGACCCTGAGCGAGTGTGTGTGAGCGACTCACGGGCGTATGTTCAGCATGTCCCTGAAGCCCTCCGGTGTGCTGCAGCACGAGGCCGTGTGTGTGTGTGTGTGTGTGTTGCTGAGCAGCTGCAGGGCCCGGTCTTTGGTCCAGGTCATGTGGACCCGCCGGTGATCCGCGCTCTTCTCCGGCCCGTCGGTGTCCTCGTCCTCGTCAGAGCCGATGCTCGTCAGGCGCAGCATCGAGTTCCTGTCCTTCACCAGCTGGGCCTGACACACACACACACACACTTCATAAAACGCACGAATGCTACAGGAATATTTTAGATAACTATAATCATAGCCCTCCTTGTTTCTGTGTCTACTGCTGTCTTTCTAGGGTTCGAGGGACAGTGAATCTACAAGCAGACACTAGACACACTACGGGTGCGCGATATTGACCAGAAATCATATCGAAAACTATATAAATATAAATAGTGTGCTATTTTCATGAGTTTCGTCCGGCTGATTCATTTAGTAACCAGGAATCATTGAATCATTCAACAAGTCACTGTTAATGAGTGAGTCATTGAATCATTTGACAAGTCACTGTTAATGAGTCAGTCATTGAATCATTAAACAAGTCACTGTTAATGAGTGAGTCATTGAATCATTAAACAAGTCACTGTTAATGAGTGAGTCATTGAATTATTCAACTAGTCACTGTAACTGAGTGAGTGAGTCACTGAATCATTCAACAAGTCACTGTTAATGAGTGAGTCACTGAATCATTTGACAAGTCAATGTTAATGAGTGAGTCATTGAATCATTCAACAAGTCACTGTTAATGAGTGAGTCACTGAATCATTCAACAAGTCAGAATTAATGAGTGAGTCATTGAATCATTTGACAAGTCACTGTTAATGAGTCAGTCATTGAATCATTAAACAAGTCACTGTTAATGAGTGAGTCATTGAATTATTCAACTAGTCACTGTAACTGAGTGAGTGAGTCACTGAATCATTCAACAAGTCACTGTTAATGAGTGAGTCATTGAATCATTTGACAAGTCAATGTTAATGAGTGAGTCATTGAATCATTCAACAAGTCACTGTTAATGAGTGAGTCATTGAATTATTCAACTAGTCACTGTAACTGAGTGAGTGAGTCACTGAATCATTCAACAAGTCAATGTTAATGAGTGAAACATGGAATCATTTAACAAGTCACTGTTAATGAGTGAGTCATTGAATCATTCAACAAGTCACAATTAATGAGTGAGTCATTGAATTATTCAACTAGTCACTGTAACTGAGTGAGTGAGTCACTGAATCATTCAACAAGTCAATGTTAATAAATGAAACATTGAATCATTTAACAAGTCACTGTTAATGAGTGAGTCATTGAATCATTCAACAAGTCACTGTTAATAAATGAAACATTGAATCATTTAACAAGTCACAATTAATGAGTGAGTCATTGGATCATTCAACTAGTCACTGTAACTGAGTGAGTCATTGAATCATTCAACTAGTCACTGTAACTGAGCGAGTCATTGAATCATTCAACAAGTCACTGTTAATGAGTGAGTGAGTCATTGAATCATTCAACAAGTCACTGTTAATGAGTGAGTCATTGAATCATTCAACTAGTCACTGTAACTGAGTGAGTGAGTCACTGAATCATTCAACAAGTCAATGTTATTGAGTGAGTCATTGAATCATTCAACAAATGACTGTTATTGAGTGAGTCATTGAATCATTCAACAAGTCACAATTAATGAGTGAGTCATTGAATCATTCAACAAGTCACAATTAATGAGTGAGTCATTGAATCATTCAACAAGTCACTGTTATTGAGTGAGTCATTGAATCATTCAACAAGTCACTGTTATTGAGTGAGTCATTGAATCATTTAACAAGTCACTGTTAATGAGTGAGTCATTGAATCATTCAAAAAGTCACAATTAATGAGTGAGTCATTGAATCATTCAACAAGTCACTGTTAATGAGTGAGTCATTGAATCATTCAAAAAGTCACAATTAATGAGTGAGTCATTGAATCATTCAAAAAGTCACTGTTATTAAGTGAGTCATTGAATCATTTAACAAGTCACAATTAATGAGTGAGTCATTGAATCATTCAACAAGTCACTGTTAATGAGTGAGTCATTGAATCATTCAACAAGTCACAATTAATGAGTGAGTCATTGAATCATTCAACAAGTCACTGTTAATGAGTGAGTCATTGAATCATTCAACAAGTCACAATTAATGAGTGAGTCATTGAATTATTCAACTAGTCACTGTTATTGAGTGAGTCATTGAATCATTTAACAAGTCACAATTAATGAGTGAGTCATTGAATCATTCAACAAGTCACTGTTAATGAGTGAGTCATTGAATCATTCAACAAGTCACAATTAATGAGTGAGTCATTGAATCATTCAACAAGTCACTGTTAATGAGTGAGTCATTGAATCATTCAACAAGTCACTGTTAATGAGTGAGTCATTGAATCATTCAACAAGTCACTGTTAATGAGTGAGTCATTGAATCATTCAACAAGTCACTGTTAATGAGTGAGTCATTGAATCATTCAACAAGTCACAGTTAATGAGTGAGTCATTGAATCATTTAACAAGTCACAATTAATGAGTGAGTCATTGAATCATTCAACAAGTCACAATTAATGAGTGAGTCATTGAATCATTCAACAAGTCACTGTTAATGAGTGAGTCATTGAATCATTCAAAAAGTCACTGTTAATGAGTGAGTCAATGAATCATTCAATAAGTCACTGTTATTGAGTGAGTCATTGAATCATTCAAAAAGTCACTGTTAATGAGTGAGTCAATGAATCATTCAACAAGTCACTGTTATTGAGTGAGTCATTGAATCATTCAACAAGTCACTGTTATTGAGTGAGTCATTGAATCATTCAAAAAGTCACTGTTATTGAGTGAGTCATTGAATCATTCAAAAAGTCACTGTTAATGAGTGAGTCAATGAATCATTCAACAAGTCACTGTTATTGAGTGAGTCATTGAATCATTCAACAAGTCACTGTTAATGAGTGAGTCAATGAATCATTCAACAAGTCACTGTTATTGAGTGAGTCATTGAATCATTCAAAAAGTCACTGTTAATGAGTGAGTCAATGAATCATTCAACAAGTCACTGTTATTGAGTGAGTCATTGAATCATTTAACAAAATGGAGCAAAAACTGACAATATTGTACCTAAAACGTAAGTCACTTAATATTACCTTATTTTTATTGACCTGTTGTATAAAATCAACAAATGGCACTTGTAATCGTGCTGATATCTAGAGGAACTCTTCATGTGATATTGATGAACAACATTTATATTTATAGAAATATATAAATAGATATATAAACACATTAATTACACAATGCTCACAGTGTATGTGTGCGCTAGGTGTGTTTTAGTGAAGCGCATGATAATGTCAGATCGCACATTGGTAAAAAACAATCCCGATATATATATCGCACACCCCTACTAGACACACACACACACACACACACACACACGTCCTCTCTAATTTTAAACACGGGCTACGTCTGAAGCTCACTAGAGCTGAACGAAAGCTTGAACTCACGTCATCAAAGCTCCAGCGCACTCTCTTCACATCGAGTCCAGGTCAGAGGTCATATGAGCAGATGAAGTGAGTATTTCATATGAGTGCACACACACACAGACACACACACACTCGGCTCACCTCTCTCTCGCGGTCCGACTTGGACAGACGCATCTGCCTCAGCATCTGCGATCTCTGCTCCATCATCAGAGTCCTCTCGTACGTGTACGCGCTGATGTCACTGTCGTGCTGAAACACACACCACAACCTTCAACGACCTTTAACCTTCAGTGTTAATATAACTCACAATATCTCATCATAAGTCAGATTATAACATGCTGAGATACTACAAAACAGGTTTTATTCAACATGTCGAAATTGTATTAAGTACTAATATATTAAACAGGTGTAAATCCAGCGTTTAATGTTGTTTATGTGTGTATGTGGTGTGTTTATTCTGCTTTAACACACACCGTGTGTGTGAGTGAGTGAGTGAGTGGAGGCGGGGCTCATTTGCATATTCATAGCACCACACATACTAAATGAGGCAAGGGTGTCGAGTTATATTCAAGATATTTTATGGCTAAATGTGAACGATATCTAAGTTTTATTTTTTACCTTCTTGGAATCGATAAACAGAATCGAAATCATAAAAATTCAAACGTTCCCAGCCCTAAACACACACTATTTACATCTAAACGTGTGTAAAGTCTTTCTTCCTGTGACACAAAGAGTTTATGTAATCAAAAAACACCAACATCATCCATTTATAATATCGGTTGTACAGCATTTTAACCCCTGAACTGTCACCGTCCCGGTACCGGGACGCCTAACTTTATTTCACTATATTTCTATTAAATCTTAATCTAATTATGACAAATTATATATCGTTGGAAAGGTCTAAGACTTCTAAATAGATATTCTACCCCTGTTTTGTGTTAAAAATTATGTAGGAAGAGTAATTGATGAATTTATGACAAGAGTGCACCTCAAAAAAATCTGCATCATAACAGGAGTTTTGACCTTTGTCACAAAAAGTCGATGCACCCACTTTTAATCATTGAAACTTCTGTTTTTATGCTAAAAGTTCATAATAAAACATATAATCTAGTATTTTTCAATAAAAAATAAAAAATTATAGTATATTATTATCCTCCAAAAATTATAATATTTATATTTATTATCCTCTAAAATATATATCGCCTTTTTTATTATATCACATATTTTAGTAGTTATCATAAATTAGGTATCATTTGAAAGCTTATAAACTCAGAATTCATTGTGTTAAAACTGTTTTATAATTGAACGTTGCGTTACCATAGAAACGGTACTTATTTTATCAGGCTCCTCCCCTTTTGGGTGTCATTATATTTCATAAATTATGATCAAAACCTTTTCTAATCTTGACAAAACTGATATTGTCAGAAAGGTCTGAGTCTCAAGGTTCCAAATTTTGTGACAGAATTGATGTTTGGACAGAAATGTATTAATTTGTTAAGGCAGAATATATACAACTAAATTCAATGGAATTCAATGGCACCCGGTGGCTATTTTTGGTACTACGCCTAAACAAAATCTCATGGGAACTTCAATTTTTGTGATATCAACTTCAAATTTGGAACATAACTTGGTTAGATTTATGGCTTTGATTTTATAGAAATTTTAGAGTAAAAAATATTTTGTAAAATATATATTTTATATAAAATAAAAAATATATAGTACAGTATATTTGATTTACTGTAAATTTAAACTTCCATAACTTTTTCATACTTTCATTTTTTTTAAGTGTTAATATTCTGCTGAGTGTTTTCTTTAAAACAAGACCAAACTTGGGTATATTCCAAAGCATTCTTAAATTACAACCATTTAAGTTTGAATAGTGCATTTTAACCCCCATTCTCAAAAGGGGGGGTGACAGCTAAGGGGTTAAGTAGAGCCAGACCGATATTATCGGCCGATATTAGGCATTTTCCATAATATCGGTATCGGCAGTTATAATGGCAGATAAATGAATATTTCAAAAATAAAATAAAAACGAACAAAACACGCTTTAATCGTCTCTCCTTGGCCTGTTATATTGAAAATGTATGTTTTACAATTTGCAGTATGATGTTATCTATTGCTAAATTATGGCTCATCATAGACTAGCTAACCACAACGCTAGCTAATGCCGCTATCATCAGTGGAAGACCGTTAACGTTAACATTAATGAGCTTGGAAACCACAATTAACCTTTTCTGCCTAAATAAAGTAATGATTACTGTATTTATAACTAGCATATCTCTAGTTACAGTCCCTGTATTGTAAAATGTAAGTTATACTTGCGAGGAGTGAACATTTAGACATTGAGAAAAAGTATCAAACGTATCTCGTGCAGAAAAGTTAGCTTTTCATTTACACGTGTAGGGCCCTATAAAATCCGTTTTATTTTTTCCCCAAATTCCGTTTTTCCGTTTTAATTTTTGGGAATTTTTAATTGTTTTACCCTTTAATGTTATTTTAGTTGTAAAAAGAGCTTTTGATGTTGCTTTTAATGTTAATGATTAAAATGTACACAAATAAAATAGGCATTTACTCTTAACCCTTATGTGCTGTTGTGGTTTTTTCAGCCACTAAGGGGTATTTTTTAGTCTTAATTTGGCCGTAACTTTTTCTTTGTTTCAGCAAATGGAATGATTTTTGGTGACAAATCTTATTTTGACACATATTTTGGGAAAATGCTTTGAAATTTTTCAAAAACTCAACAGTACACTCTGGGCAAATTCACTACCCTTTCGTTATGTTCGTGGCTGGAAAAAAGCCACTACTTTAAACTGCTGTAAAAATGTATCAGATAAAAAAAATTTTTTCGCATAAATCTATTAACCGACCTCAGTCCTGATTAAAACTGCTAAATTTTAAAAAGAAATTCAGGATTTTAACTCTTTAATTGCCAAATTCATAAATGATGTCACTGATTTGGGAAAAAACACACACAAAATGACTTATTTTCAATATAAAATATGATTGTGGACTGGATTTTTTTTTTACCTTTTATCAACGAACATAACGAAAGGGTAGTGAATTTGAACAATGCACAAGGGTTAAAATGACAAATACTGCATGATGTAACATAACACTGCACTCTAAGTACTTCAAGTAACAACAAAATATGGTTATGTTGGGACTAATTATTATTTTATTTATCAGAACTTTAATATATTTTGAAGTTCCTCTGTTGTGTTGTGACAATAAAATAAGTTTTTTTTAAATGCTTTATCATATTATTTTAGTTAAAACTCATTCATAACTACAAACAACTATGTTAGGGAAATTTGTTAATGTTTTGTTGCACGTTTCTAAAAAAAATATATATATATATATATATATATATATCGGCCGATATATCGGAATATCGGATTTTAAAACCCCAAAATATTTCTATCGGTATCGGCCTTCAAAATCCTTTATCGGCCGGGCTCTAATTTTAAGGTGTCCATGTGACAGTGCTGAAGAAAACTACATGTACTTACTACAGGGTTAGAGTTAGTGTGTGTAATTGTGTGTGCCCACCATCTCGACGACCTCCACGTATGCGTCGATGCGCAGGTGGTACAGGAACGTGGCCAGGTCCTTCTTCATCTGGATGGAGTTGTCCTCCATCTGGGCCACGGTGAAGATGCGCATTGAGCATTTATGCCACACCTGAGACACACACACACGTGCAGTTACTCCACACACACAATCACCAGTGAACTTTGACTAAACAGGAACACAAATGTCAGCCAATGGAGTTAAGTTAAAGGGAAGTTTTCAAATATGTTAATTTCTTTTACTTTCAAGATATTTGGACATTAGGGCTGGGTATTGACACAAATTTCACGATTTGATTTTGATTCACAAGCTTGCAATTCGATTCGATTCAATATCGATTATTTTGGACATCAGTTACAATAAATGGCAAATTTTCTCAAGGAAATCAAATCTCTTAACTAATGCTGTAAACTATGGGGCAATCTCTAATATGAAGGTAATAATGAACTGTTTTGTAGCTACACAAACACTTAAATTACACTTTTATTTATTTTTATAATAAGAAGATTATATGAAATATAAATATTTAAATGGTGGCTGTCAGAAAAACTTTAGATTTATTCAAATATGCATTAAATATTGAAGAACATTAAGATTATAATGCATAATATGGTGTATATATTCAGCAAAATGTTCCTCTCTAGAGTTATTTTTTTCGAGCTGACTAACGAGTTTATGTGGGTTTTCTGAGGTAAATATGACGATACATTGATTACAAGCTGTTTAACTGACGTCTTTCCACGGTTGAAACGCTGATTGAGCGAATCAATGTGACATGATACGGATTTGGATAAGTTGTACTCTATCTTTAACACACTTTCAGATGCTCATTCATGTTTATTTGGCGCTGTAACTGGTATTATTAAGCCGGAAGAGAGATCAGCGCTGCTGCTTCTCCAGAGCGATCTCACGCCACAGCGACAAAACGCTATTTATGTTTTTGAGTTTCTAAAGAAAATGGACGTCATTTGAAAATTGAGACTTTGTTTCATATCAATAGTAACAAAGGACAAAGATTACTGCGATTTTTTGGATGTGAACAGCCGCGATACAATGATCCATTCATTCAAATGAAACAGGATGACTAATCGATTCTTGAGATTTAAGAATCGATATCGGTTCGTAAAAATGAGAATCGATTAATATCGAGAAATCGATATTTATTACCCAGCCCTACTAATGATGATTAAATAAGACAGATGTTTAGGTATTTGTTTGGTAAAACAGGATATATACAGAACCACGACACACACACCTTGTGTTGTCTGAGCAGGAACGGCAGCAGCATCAGCATCCCCCCGTCGTGCACGATCCACCACACGTCGATGAAGCCCTCGGTGCACGGCTCGCTGTTGCTCGGGAACAGAGAGATGTTCTTGGGCACCAGTAGAGCCAGATGAGCCGTCGTGGTGACGCGCACCGTGTCTGAAGCAGGAGAGAGACTGAGACAACTTCCTCAAAAACACACTTCCTGCACACTTTTTCAAGTAAAATGTAAGGCTTTTTAAGACCTTTTTAAGACCTGAAGAAATCAAAATTAATACCATACATTAGGGGTGTGCGATATTGACAAAATTATATCTCGATATTTTCAACGTTTTGTTGATAAACACAAAACAAAAACACAATCAGTAAAATATCAACTAATTACAATAATTAGTTGATATTTTACTGATTGTGTTTTTGTGCTGGTGCCATGGCTGGTTTAGGCCTGTTGTTGACAGCAGACTCGCAGATATTTATATTTTTCATATTCTATGCAGTGTTCACAGCAGTGACAGAAATTATTAATTAATGTGCAATATTTGCCACCTTAAATTGATTTCCAGGGGCATTTTCACCTATTTATGGAGATTCAGAGTTATGCACCACGTATATACAGTAATTATACTTATTCATACAATAATATTTAATTACACAATAATTATGCAGTACCACTGTTAGCAGTCAAATTAAATCATTCGATCAAAAATCCATCTTTGCAGTGCAGAGGTGACGCAGAAGCGGCATTAATATATACACTCCATTTACAATTGCATAAATCAAGCTATAATTTTTTTTTTTTTAAATCAATATTCAATATTTAAATGTGAAATGATTTCCAATTTTAACGTTCTACTTTTAATATGAAACTAAAACCGCCAGTAGGCGGCGGTAAATCGCTGTCTAAATAAGCGAGTTGAGGGAGTCATTCATTCAAACGATTTGTTCAAACGGGAAAGAAGCAAGTGATTGAATCGTTAAAATGACTCGTTCAAAACGCGGATTTCCTTCACGAGATCATCGCTGTCTGTTGCATTGAGACTTCATTTTGAAATTCTAGTCGGCGAAATAAAGGGAAAACAAACAATATCGATAATGTTGTGTCCAAAAACTAACTCACAATGTCAATTTATTTTTAATTTAACTATTAATAGACAATACACATCGCACACCCCTACGCACATAAAGAATTAACTTACGACTTAACTGACATTTGCCAACTTTCTTCTCTCCTCTTCTCCTCTCTCGCGTGCAGGAGACGGACGTTATTTTACCGCGAATGTGACGCGAATTGTCACGTGAACAAGCAAATCCACAAAGATAGATAAAAATGAATACGTACGCAAATTAGATGGTTTTAATTTGGAAAACATTAAGATATGACTAAGTCGAAGTGTCATCTAAAATTTAAGACCTTTCATACCTAAAAATAAGACTTTTAAATTTTAAATATCTAATTTAAGACTTTTTTAAGGACCCGCGGGAACCCTGACACAGTGTCTGAGGCGCTTCGCTATCTCAGCTCTTTTCTCTCAGTGTCTGATACGCTTCGTTTGATTCAGTCTCTCTAAGCTCCGCCTCTCTGAGAGCTGCTCTGCTCTGATTGGTCAGAAACGCTCATTATCATATCTGAGTCTCAGCTCTTGATCACAGTGATACGAACAGTGACGATGGCGTGGGTTTCACCGTATCAATCTCAGAAAACAGCGTCTCCTCGACACGAACCCAACTCGCTACAGTGTTGGAGGGCGGAGCTAAGAGACGCTGCTCAGCCAATCAACACCATAGGCTGGAATTATGCTAATTAGTTACAAACCTACATAGAAATTGAGACAGAAGTAGATTATAGTATATATTATATTAATTAGATTTTTTTTTTCATAATAATATCCGAAGGTTATCTTTAAAAGAACTGAATCACTCAGTGATCAGTGTTGATTCTGTTAATTAAAATTAAAACCACTTAAAATATTTTTTTGTTGGATAAATATGGGTTTTAAAGCGCTTTTGCGTCACATCTCGGAACACAAATGAAGATATTTCTGATTAAATCTGAGGGATGTCTCACTCCTAAACACATAGAGGTTTGGAACAACATGAGGGGTGAACTAATTTTTGGGTGAACTATCCCTTTAAAAACACGCAAAATTATGTCAAAACTCTGGTCTTGGTGAGTAACCTTGTAAAGACAGTCGTTTATGTCTTAAATTAGCATTAAACACTATAATGAGACAGTAATGATCCGTGCACAACCGCTAGTTTAAAGTGAACGCAGCCATATGTGTCTGTCATTAACAACATAATATAGCATTAATTGTAAGCAATCAGAATTAATAGCCTATGTATTTTATTCAGTCTGGACTAGTGTTGTCAAAAAACTCGGTACTTCGGTACCAAGTCGGTACTAAAAAAAAAAAAATGTTACGCTACGCTGGTATTAGTATTGTCATTTAATGTCAGTGCCAGTTCTAGGCGTATTCTTGCCTTTATAACTCAGCAGGTTTAAAATGCCTTTTTAAAATTAAATATGAATGCAGTTTTAGATTAAATAAAAGGACAGTCAAGTCAAATAAAACATGTTTTATGGTAATGCATTCATCAACATTACTTAGTTATCAACACATTGAGTGAACAATATATTTTTACAACATTAATTAATGTTTGAAAATGTTATTTCTTTTTCTGAAGTGTTTATAATACAAATGTACAGTTTCCATACTTGTAACCGTGATAAACACTTAAATATATGTAAATTTAAACTAAGCTTTGGTACCGAAATTGGTACCGAGAACCGTGAATTTTAACTGGTATTGGTACCGAATACTGAAATTTTGGTACCGTGACAACACTAGTCTGGACTAAAAAGACTACCCAGTGTTATTTTACGTTGGATTTACTTTATTCAGTTTGTATTTCTGACATACCCAAAAAACTACCCAAAAATGTCTCTTTATTCTTATTTTTCAATTTAACTCAAAGATTGAAATCAAGCTTCCATGTGTTGCATAAACTCTTAACAAAAAATTACCTCATCGTAAAAACAAGCATTTATTTTTTAGATAAGATCAATGTAATGAAAAAAATGCCTAAATATTAATATATTTATTTATCTATATCTGTCTTAAACCTAAAATAACCTGATCCTGTCTGACTTGTCCAATTTCCAGCATCAATTCTGCATCAAAATCCCGTCTATTCATTGTATGCATTTAGTGTATAGCGTACCTAAAATAAAAAGAGTTTTATATACAGGTTTGTGGCTCTTAATTTCTTTGTATTAATTAACCACTAGTAAACTTATGTCCTGTTCTTTTTTTATAAATAGGATTTGTATTACATCCATATTCATTATAGTTTAATCGAGAATCGAAATCGAAAATCGAATCGAGAATCGAACTGAGAGCTTGCGAATCGAAATCGAATCGAATTGAACATGTGAATCGATACCCAGCCCTAGTTTTAAAGCGCTTTTACGTCATCTCGGAACACAAACGAAGATATTTCTGATTAAATCTGAGAGCTGTCTCACTCCTCCGTGGGCTTTCCGGCCCAGAAAAGTTATTAAAGACATCGTAAGTGAACTACTTATGTCCGTGTGCGGGTGTGATGGGAAGGCACTCACTGATGAAGGTCTTCCAGCTCTGCGGGTCTTCGCTCTGCCTCCAGGCCAGTGGCCAGCCCATGACCACAGTGTTGTGCCTCATGCCCCCCAGCCCGCTCGACTGGATCATGTGACTGATGCCCTCGCGGGGCTTCTGGGCCACGATGCAGTGGACGAAACCCTTGACGCGCTCCTTCTCCATCAGATGCCTGAGAGTCTGGGGGAACAGAGACACGTGAGCTCACGGTTACATCGCGGTTCATTTCAGAGCTTGACAGGAAGTGCACATTACAGTTTACAGTGATCTGTTATCTGCATTTCAGAAATGTACATATAAAAAATCACAGTGAGCTAATAATGTATTCATTTAAACAATGTAGTTATTTAATTTGGGTCACACAACCCCAACGATAAGATAAAGACGAGTCTTGTGTTTCAGGCTCGACTAGAACAGGTTTTCCTGCTTGAATGTTGATTATTCTCCTCATATTTACTTCCTGTCTCTATGAAGCCCCTCCTCCTGAAAAGCACTCTGTGCTCTGATTGGTCGGCTGGTGTTTGGTTTTATGATTGGTTTATTAAGCAGTGTCGAGACTTGCGATTCACGCGATTTTGTCGTTTTTTATTCGAATTAAATTTGCAAAGATTTCAAACAAACTTTGTTCGCGTTGTCATAATGAGGTATTTGCAAAGATTTCATAATGAGGAATGAAATCATAACGGAATCATTATAATCATTATATCATTATAAAAATCATTATAACGGAAATCATTATGAACATCAGCTATGCTAATTATTTCCCATCTGCCTTTCTGCTGTTATCTCGGGACGCTTGTCCCGAGAAAAATGGCGTTCGTCAGGTCCAGTTTTGTGTCCAGCCTCTCACGGGGATTTCGGATGCCCCAACGCCTGTGATGAGACGACTCAACGCCTGTGATGAGACGACTCAACGCCTGCGATATGTTATGGCGCCGTTTGATTCATAAACAATATTTATATTTAATATTTATATATAAACAATATGAATGTAAGCCAGAGGAGAACTGGCCCCCGACTGAGCCTGTGTTCTCCCAATGTTTTTTCTCCATCCAATCTGATGGAGTTTTGGTTCCTTGCCACTGTCGCCTTGCTTTTGGCTTGCTTTGGGCTTGCTCAGTTGGGGTTATTTAGTGTTTAGCAATGTTGTTGATCTGTGTTGTGCTACTTTCATGTTATCACTGTGAAGCTGCTTTGATACAATCTGTATTGTGAAAAGTGCTATATAAATAAATGTGACTTGACTTGACTTGAGGTATTGTATGTAGACGTTTGAGGGAAATAAGCGTGACACACCTGCTCCGCGGCCAGGGCCTCGCCGTACGCCTGCAGGAAGTTCCCCGGGATGACGGTCCCCACGATGGTCAGGCCCTTCCCTGCCTTCAGCTGAGACGCAAACGTCAGTAGGCGCGGAGACTTCACGTGGGCGTCCTCGTCCAGCTTCAGCAGCACCAGCAGCTGCGGCCTGTCACACACACACACACACACACACACACATTAACCCTTGTGCATCCTTATGGACATTTTTGTCCTTTTCAGTTTTGTTTTTTTAATCACTTTGCCTGTGTTAAAGCTAACTGCTAAAAACTTGGCACAGGTGTGTATTTTTATAGTAATTTTACTATTTCGCTGTCATTTTTTTGCATTAGGTACAAAAAATACTCCCTCTCAGCACCTTTTGGACAAAAACGTCCCCATTAAAACTGCCATTTTTAATCCCCGGTTCAGTTAACTATAAAATTATGCAATCTTTGTTAAGAGGCTTTCATTCTGATGGACTGTTTTTTATCAGATGGTGTCATTTTTTTTAAAGTTTGGCCTATAAAACAAATTTCGCTTTATTCCTGTTTTCTGGTCCGGCATATTATAGAGCCGACTGGATAAATTATGCAATGATATTTGTGTGGGTGTGTTGGTATGGATGTCAGAGTGTGGTTAGTATGTGTGTTATAAAAAATATGTGTGTGTTCAAATCACTGTGAGCTCCAGTGGGGTTTTGCTGCCACCCAATGGGGAAAATATGTCACTGCGCCCAAACAAACTGTTACCGAAAGCTCATTTTTTGAGATATCATCCTCAACCTATTTAGATTCATGGCTTTGATTTTATTGCAGTTTTGAGTTCAACCTGATTTATAAAATACATATTTTATATAAAATAATTTTCATAAACTTATACCTATATAACTTTTTTTTGGATTAACTTATTATTATTATTTTCCTTCAGCAATAATCTGCAAAGGGTCTTCTTTAAAATTATACCAAACTTAAGTCTGTGCTCCGAAGCGTCACATTTTTTATGACAGTTTTTTTGACATGGACATTTTTGTCCTCTTTTTACCTATGTGTAACTTTTTTTAATTGGTGCACAAGGGTTAAAACTAAAGCATGTCTGTAATATAACACCCTCTACTGCACCATTATCTCATTACTGAGTCACTGAATCTTTACACTGATCTGTTCAAACGCAGATTCATCAGTGATGAGGCACCGCGATCTGTCACTCAACGCTCCTGCTGTGGCTTTAGTTGGAAATACTGGTTGAAATATCCAACATGATGTATCAGGCCACCCTTAAAAATATTCTTGTTTGCCGTAACCCGACCGACCCTGTCAATTTAGGGCCGACCCAATTTTTTATTTTTTTTCCCTTTTAGTCCGACCGACTTGCCGGTTGTAACTTGCGTTCAGACCGACCCATTTTTTTTTTTTTTACTCTTCAAACGACTAATTCAAATTCCATAAAATGATATTTTAGTTAGTATTGTGAAAGTTGCTTATGTCTACAAACGTAGGCTACGTTCTTTCTTTTAAATAAAAACTTGTGGCGTCATAGTCATCTGATTATGTTTACACGATTGGTTTACCCGTGTCACACTGTCTATAAGGCTTATACGTTCGCTTCGTTTCATTCAGTGTTCCCGCTTGGTAAACCCGGTATTAAATGGGCTGAATATCATCCATTTCTATATATAATAACAACATTAAACAATTTGTCTGATGCAATTTTGCTATTCCCAGTCCAGAAGAGAGAGAGAGATCTCTCACCCGGAGCCACAGCGCGAACAACATGACAGCCCTGCTTAATGAGTGACAATGAGGACAGAACGTGGTTACCTACACTTTAGATCTGGGATATTATTCTAATTGTATTTTAGATTTCCGCTTTCAAAGATTATAAAAAGATATTTGAGATGAAACCATTACAGACGCATTCTGTCTATCGCAACTTCCTTCCCTTCACAGCGTTGCGCTGTCATTTCTTCCTAAAACCCAAACGTACCGTCAGAATCAGCACGATCGGTGATTGTTGTAAAATGCAGTCTGTACTGTTGCTAAACTGCGTACGGGTTCAATCATTAAAAGAGCTATTAAAAGCACAAAAGTCTGCGCAAGAGACGCTGTTCACAAGGTGATGCGTGCTCCGAAATGCACTGCAACGGACAAGAAAAGTAGGCTATAGCCTCATTTTGGGCTTCATGTGCGCAGCTAAACTATCAAATATACATAAAATCTAAAATGACCTGCTCTGAGATTCATTTAAACACAGTTTATGTCTTAAATGGATGTGAATAGTTGGAGGATATGGTGGTGCATCAGTCATCTAGATCCGCACTCGGTCTTAAAGGGCAGTAGTCTAATAAACATGTGACGATTGAGCCAGTAATGGGAATCAAACACAACAAAAGGCAGATAAAAATCACTCGCAGCTCTTGAATTATTAACTTAAACTTTAATAAGCATTAATCTAACTATGATAAACCATGCAGTGTCATTTTACATTTGATTTACTAAATTAAATTTCTTTTCAGACAGCGCAACACACTTAACTGAAAAGTAGCTAATTTTAGACCTTTCTGAAATTAAAGCACTGTGTATATAGGCTCATTTGTATCTTTGTTTAATTGTATTCTTTGTTTCACCATGTGTTTGTACTTGTTTTTGCTTATATCTCATGTATTTGGGGAAAAAAGCCTGCACACTGCTGCATAACAAATACAGTAGATATTTATTCATTTTGTGACTGGCCTAAAAACGTAACCGGTTGTAGGTTGCAATAACACCTAGTGGTGGATGCACAGTTTGAAGACCCAGTCAGTGACGTCACAGTATGCAATTAAAAAAATAAAAAAAATAAAATAAATTCATGATCACCATGACCAAAATTTTACTTTTTTTTTTACACTGAATCCTGGAAAAAAAAAATATAGACCTACCTACCGACCCTTTTTAAAAAAAATTGCTGTTACTGCAAACCAAAATATTTTTAAGGATGGCCTCATTAACCCTCTGGGGTAGTTCGTTTCAGAGTCACACTCGGCGTGTTCCGGTCCAAATGGACCCAAAGGGCGGGATTCATATTTAAAAAAACAAAAATCATGATTTTTTTTTTTTACTCGTTTTTTTATAATATTTTTACTTTTCCTTTTTGGTGTTTTGAGAAAATTTCAAAAATAAAAAAAAATTATAATTAGTATTAATGCAATAATTATGACAAAATTTCCCCCCATTGAACATAATAGAAAAAATATTTTTAAAAAAAAATTTTTTTTTTAATTTTTTTTTAAAGCTGTATTTCATTTTAGAGTCAAGCCTAGACCTCATAAAAGCAATTTTTGAAATGAGATGGATGCCATCTGGTGGACAAACTGAGCATTTTAAAAATGCAAAACACATGTAAAATCTGAATTTTTTGGTGTGTTTGTGTATAAAAGTGTGTTTGTGTGTGTGTGTGGATGTGTCTGTTTTGCACTCTTGATGTTTTATAGATTCACCCCTTCACTGTTGTGTGCTTTTTTTCAAGATCGTGGCTGATTTGTAGATTGTACGCACAAAAAAACTCAGTATTTTCACATTTTTGCCAATTTCCCATTCATTTTCCATGCGGGTCCGTTTGGACCCGAACACCCCAAGTGTGACTATTTTTTTTACAACCACTTAGACTACTCACATCCTGTCCTTAATTTTTTTGGGTCTTCAAATACCAAATATCAACAAAGTCACCAAATTTCGGACCATTTCGAGGAAGCGGTGATTTTTTAAAAAAAAATTATTTAAATTCTTCGGGTCCATTTGGGCCGAACAACCCCAGAGGGTTAATGGTGTGTGTGTGTGTGTGTGTGTGTACCTCCAGTTCTTGGTGTGTGGCGGTCCTTCCTCCAGCCGGAGCAGAGCGAAGCGAGCCGCGCTGAGAGACAGACCTCTGATGCCGTCGCCCCACTCCTTCTCTGCCCTGAACACACACACACACACACACACACACTGAGCACTAGTGCTGGACGATTCATCAAAATAAAATCTAAAACTTTATTAGTTCTTATAAACTGGCTGTTGTCCACTAAAGAGAAGATCTAAGGGTCCCTACAGTTTCTCACACACACACACACTCAGACACAATCACAACCACGCACTTACACACACACACTCACACAATCACACACACTCACACACACAACGTACCCGTGATACTCGATGTATTTGTAGATCATTCCGGCTATCACCATGGCGACGATAGCGTAGTACCATGACGATATGAACATGAGAGCCAGACAGATCATCATGCCTAGAAACGACAACGTCCTGAGGGCGACAGGAAATGACATCAACAGATGCCTGCGGAGTGTGTGTGCGATGGCATGAATGTGTGTGTGTGTGTGTGGTTGTGTGTCGCACCAGTGGTAGTATGAGAACCGCGGTCTCCAGTTGGGCGTTCTGAGCAGCGTCTGCAGAGCGCAGGCCAGGTTCACGAACAGGTAACACATCAGGAAAAACCTGCTCACACACACACACACATCAATGAAAAACTATTACAGTTAAATATATATTACAGCTACAAGCAGCCGTAAAGGGTTAAGCGTTCGCGCCATCACGGCCAACTGCAACAATCAGCAATTAAACACTTTCACTTCTTTTGACCACGAGGTACTTTAGGAGTCCCTTCAGGGCATTGTGTTGAAGACACACACCACGTTTCGTAACGATACACAAATACGTTAGTAAATCACCATTTTAAAATGAAAATTTAAAATGGCCGATATGGGTATCGTTCAACTCGGTATGTTCCACTGAATCTAAAGAGACCAGTTGTGTGATTTATGGTCAAACCGTTCAGCAGTTATAAGCAAAAAGAGCCATTTTTCGTATCCCCTGACCACTAGGTGGCGCTGTGCCGAAACTGTGCGGGTCGCCTCAGGTCATGGTTTTCATAACACACACCAAGTTTGGTCAGAATACGCTAAAGCGTTGCTGAGATGTAGCCTCAAGTAGTTCATTTTGGCGCGTTCTTCGTCAAATTCGTTCGTACGTTATTTGAGAACATTTTGACGAACAATTCCAGAACTTTTTTGATCTGGTTCAGTTTTCATGAACAATAATAGGGTGCAATCGAATTGCCTGGAGCCAAATCAGAGGAAAAAAAGTTTGTTTCTAGCCCTTAAGAATGATTAGCATAACCGCGAGTGCAGCGTTGCACAGGAGGGGGCGCTAGAGGATCGAGACAGAGACTCGCTGTGGTTCATGATCAGACGGTCCTCTATCAGTGTGCCAAATTTCCCACAAGCGGTTCGGTGGGCTGCTAAACACCCACAGAGCAAATAATAATCTGAACGCCAGCAATCACAATAGGATCATAAGCAGCTTCGGTAATAATAATTAATAATTAATACAGTAATAATAGTGTGTGAATGACTTACATGGACAGTATTGGAGCGACGAGGTCCAGCGACGCGATCAGGATCCCCAGCTCAGCCAGAACCGCAGTCAGGAGGAGAGCCCATGTGGGTTCCCCATTAGCCTTCCCGTGCCCGAACACCTGCACACACACACACAACACACACACACTAAACACCTGCACACACACTGAACACAGATACACACACTAAACACCTGCACACACACCTGCACACACACACAACACACACACACTAAACACACCCTGAAGTCTCAGGTGTGTTTAGAGTCTCGGGTGGGTGTTATCTAAGGTGTGTGTGTGTGTGTGTGTGTGTGTGTAGCCTCACCCTCAGGAAGGGAATGATGTTGTCTTTAGCGATGGCCTGCAGGAGTCGAGGAGCGCCGGTCAGGGATTGGAGGCCAGCGCCACACGTGGAGAAGAACGAGCCAATCACAATCACCCACGGCGAGGGCCAGGAGAGCGTACCGACCACCAGATTCCCTTTCACGGAGTCTCCAAACCTGCACACGGCCAGAGGACGACAGCTTTACACACACACTCATCTGTCAGAGGACGACAGCTCTACATCTCTAACGCACACGATGAATAAACAGGATTTTGATGCGAGAGGAAAACTGATGAGGCAGAACAGCCGATCCGGTTACTGTATGATTATGATCAAACACATGAAATCTCCCAGCATCCATGCTGTAACCGATAGGGCCCTATAAAATCCGTTTTATTTTTCCCAAATTCCGTTTGATTTTTTCCCAAATTCCGTTTTTTTTCCCAAATTCAGTTTTATTTTTTCCCAAATTCAGTTTTATTTTTCCCAAATTCAGTTTTATTTTTCCCAAATTCCATTTTATTTTTTCCCAAATTCCGTTTTATTTTTTCCCAAATTCCGTTTTATTTTTCCCAAATTCCGTTTTATTTTTTTCCCAAATTCCGTTTTATTTTTCCCAAATTCCGTTTTATTTTTCCCCAAATTCCGTTTTATTTTCCCAAATTCCGTTTTATTTTTCCCAAATTCCGTTTTATTTTTTTCCCAAATTCCGTTTTATTTTTTCCCAAATTCCGTTTTATTTTTCCCAAATTCCGTTTTATTTTTCCCAAATTCCGTTTTATTTTTTCCCAAATTCCGTTTTATTTTTTCCCAAATTCCGTTTTATTTTTCCCAAATTCCGTTTTATTTTTTCCCAAATTCCGTTTTATTTTCCCAAATTCCGTTTTATTTTCCCAAATTCCGTTTTATTTTTCCCAAATTCCGTTTTATTTTTTCCCAAATACCGTTTTTACCGTTATAATTTTTGGGAATTAGTTTTTTTTTAACCCTTGACTGTTATTTTAGTTGTAAAAATAGTATGCTTTTTAAAGTTAATGATTAAAATGTATTAAAAAAATACAAATAAATTAGGAATGACCTTAAATTTGTTGAGGTAATACAGACATTTACTCAGTAGCCTTTTCAGGACAAATACTGCATGATGCAACATAACACTGCACTCTTCAAGGAACAACAAAATATGGTTATGAGCTTTAAACTGTCCAGTAATATAAATTATATTAGTTTATATAAATTTAAATAAAGTCACACTCTGTCTCTCACGGAGTTCGCTTCGCTTTTGTCCAGTCCGGCGCCTCATAGACAGACGCAGTGTGCACGTCATGTGTGTGTATGTGAGAGAGAGATACAACTGAAAGAATACGCTGCGTGTTTTAAATAGTGTTAAAAACCGAAACGCAGTATGTGTCGGCGATTAGTCAATGTGTGCGAACTGCTTGGCTCGAGAGTTTCTTAACTTTTAGCCGACGAAAGCAGCCGCTTCCCCATGCTTTCATTGTTTTGATTTCGTCATTGGAACTGAAATGACGGGTTGAGGGGTTTGTGTCGCCAAGATTTGATTCCCCCGGTCTGCATTTTCACCAGATGCGTTCATCTCCCACACAAAAACAGAATTTCAAACCAAATATGTAAAAATCCACGAAATTCCGCGTTAATTGGCCAATTCCGCGATTCCGTCCGCGTTTTCGTTATCGCGGAAATCATAAGGCCCTAAACTGTGCTGTGTAACTTTACATGCAGATTCGGCTATGTACACTCCTGTAGGAGATTCATCTCAGAGAGCTCTCCTCTCCTGGCTGAACTGACACGCTGCACCGAAACATCGGCTGATTTGGTGTGTGTATCATGTTTGCCTAGCCCTAATCGGCATTCGCCACGCTGTTGTAAAAGAGCTGGAGGGATGGAGGGAAAATGGAGGAAGGAGACGCACTTGTCCCGCAGAACGACGCCCTCTACGCAGGATCCGAACAGCACAACACAGCTCAGATCTGAGTGCCGGTTCAGGAAACATCGCCAAAACACCAGACACACAACATCACAGCACACATCACTAGATACATTACTGACGGCAATGTGTTTGTAAGGATAATCCATGTGTGTGTGTGTGTGTGTTGTTTTTAAGGATACACACGAGGGATGTGGTGAGGATGGCCAGGATTGTGCCGATGGGAATCGAGCGTTGAGCATCTTTCAGATCTCCAGAACGGTTTGAGCCCGCCATGATTCCTGACACACACACACACACACACACACACAGAGAGGATCTGATGAACATCAGCACAGCCACATGACCACACTGCATCTGGTGTCATGTGACATCACAGTCTCAAAAGCACACAAAACCACATCTGAGAGTTAGCAATTAAATATAACATTTGAATGAATTTAAATTAATAAAATATTAGTTAAGTATAATGAATACACATGATCACAGTATATCCAGTATCTCCGGCACATTTTGCATGTTTGTCAGGAAATCAGAATGTAAACACACCGCAAAAACTTTAAGAGCCGAATTTTGGTGCATTATTATAAACACACCCTTTGATTGACTGATAAAATAAGAGAAATGCAGGAATACCAGTCACAGAGGGAAAGAAGATCCCGACCAACAGCGTGAAGGAGGTGGTGATGTCAGCAAACACGTAAGGATAGTGATTGGACACGGCGGGAGAGTGGGCGGAGCGATGGACACCGCGCTCCAGAACGTCTCCTTTAGTGGAGTACGAGCTCCAGAGGTTCTCTAGACACAACAAAGGGTTGAAGAAAACATTTAAATTAGGGATCCTGGATATGTATCGGCCGACATATGATTATTTTTAATGTTATTGTTATCGGCACGATAAGAAAATTTGGCCGATAAATAATTTATTATTCTCTTCAGCTGAGAGTCTTCAGATGCGCGCTGTTCAACATGTATATAAAAATTTTGATTTATCAAATATAAAGAATATCAGTTGTTAGGCTTTCAAATGTAAAGAATATCATTTTTTTAGGCTTTCAAATAAAAATAATTATCGGTTATCAGCTTTCAAATATAAAGATTATCGGTTATTGGCTTTCAAATATAAAGATTATCGGTTATAAGATTTCAAATATAAAGAATATTAGTTATTGGCTTTAAAATATAAAGAATTATCGATTATCGGCTTTAAAATATAAAGAATTATCGGTTATCGGCTTTCAAATATAAAGATTATCGGCTATCAGCATTCAAATATAAAGATTATCAGTTATCGGTTTTCAAATGTAAAGATTATCGGTTATTGGCTTTCAAATATGAAGAATTATCAATTATCGGCTTTAAAATATAAAGAAATATCGGTTATCAGCTTTCAAATATAAAGATTATCAGTTATCGGCTTTCAAATGTAAAGATTATCGGTTATCAGCATTCAAATATAAAGATTATCGGTTATCAGCATTCAAATATAAAGATTATCGGTTATCAGCTTTCAAATATAAAGATTATCGGTTATCAGCATTCAAATATAAAGATTATCAGTTATCGGCTTTCAAATGTAAAGATTATCAGTTATCGGCTTTCAAATGTAAAGATTATCGGTTATTGGCTTTCAAATATAAAGATTATCTGTTATCGGCTTTTCAAATATAAAGATTATCAGTTATCGGCTTTCAAATGTAAAGATTATCAGTTATCGGCTTTCAAATGTAAAGATTATAGGCTATTGGCTTTCAAATATGAAGAATTATCAATTATCGGCTTTGAAATATAAAGAATTATCGGTTATCAGCTGTCAAATATAAAGATTATCAGTTATCGGCTTTCAAATGTAAAGATTATCGGTTATTGGCTTTTAAATATAAAGAATTATCGATTATCGGCTTTAAACTATAAAGAATTATCGGTTATCACCATTCAAATATAAAGATTATCGGTTATCAGCATTCAAATATAAAGATTATCGGTTATCGCTTTCAAATATAAAGATTATCAGTTATTGGCTTTCAAATATGAAGAATTATCAATTATCGGCTTTAAAATATAAAGAATTATCGGTCATCGGCATTCAAATAAAAAGATTATCGGTTATCGCTTTCAAATATAAAGATTATCGGTTATTGGCTTTCAAATATGAAGAATTATCGATTATCGGCTTTAAACTATCAAGAATTATCGGTTATCAGCATTCAAATATAAAGATTATCAGTTATTGGCTTTAAAATATAAAGAATTATCGATTATCTGCTTTAAAATATAAAGAATTATCGGTTATCGGCTTTCAAATATAAAGATTATCGGTTATCAGCATTCAAATATAAAGATTATCGGTTATCAGCTTTCAAATATAAAGATTATCGGTTATCAGCATTCAAATATAAAGATTATCAGTTATCGGCTTTCAAATGTAAAGATTATCGGTTATTGGCTTTCAAATATGAAGAATTATCAATTATCGGCTTTAAAATATAAAGAAATATCGGTTATCGGCTTTCAAATATAAAGATTATCAGTTATCGGCTTTCAAATGTAAAGATTATCGGTTATCAGCATTCAAATATAAAGATTATCGGTTATCAGCATTCAAATATAAAGATTATCGGTTATCAGCTTTCAAATATAAAGATTATCGGTTATCAGCATTCAAATATAAAGATTATCAGTTATCGGCTTTCAAATGTAAAGATTATCAGTTATCGGCTTTCAAATGTAAAGATTATCGGTTATTGGCTTTCAAATATAAAGATTATCAGTTATCGGCTTTCAAATATAAAGATTATCAGTTATCGGCTTTCAAATGTAAAGATTATCAGTTATCGGCTTTCAAATGTAAAGATTATAGGTTATTGGCTTTCAAATATGAAGAATTATCGGCTTTAAAATATAAAGAATTATCGGTTATCAGCTTTCAAATATAAAGATTATCAGTTATCGGCTTTCAAATGTAAAGATTATCGGTTATTGGCTTTTAAATATAAAGAATTATCGATTATCGGCTTTAAACTATAAAGAATTATCGGTTATCACCATTCAAATATAAAGATTATCGGTTATCAGCATTCAAATATAAAGATTATCGGTTATCGCTTTCAAATATAAAGATTATCAGTTATTGGCTTTCAAATATGAAGAATTATCAATTATCTGCTTTAAAATATAAAGAATTATCGGTCATCGGCATTCAAATAAAAAGATTATTGGTTATCGCTTTCAAATATAAAGATTATCGGTTATTGGCTTTCAAATATGAAGAATTATCGATTATCGGCTTTAAACTATCAAGAATTATCGGTTATCAGCATTCAAATATAAAGATTATCAGTTATTGGCTTTCAAATATAAAGAATTATCAATTATCGGCTTTAAAATATAAAGAATTATCGGTTATCGGCTTTCAAATATAAAGATTATTAGTTATTGGCATTCAAATATAAAGATTATCGGTTATTGGCTTTTAAATATAAAGAATTATCGATTATCACCTTTAAACTATAAAGAATTATCGGTTATCAGCATTCGAAGATAAAGATTATCGGTTATCGGCTTTGAAATGTAACGATTATCGGTTATTGACTTTCAAATATAAAGATTATCGGTTATTGGCTTTCAAATATGAAGAATTATCGATTATCGGCTTTAAACTATAAAGAATTATCCGTTATCAGCATTCAAATATAAAGATTATCGGTTATCGGCTTTGAAATGTAAAGATTATCGGTTATCGGCTTTCAAATATAAAGATTATCGTAAACAAATATTAAATTTAATGAAAACTGGCACTGGTATGGTTGCGTCTTTACCTGCAATCTTGCCGCTGGCGAGTCCCGGGAGTCCGTTGATCTCGGTGACGTTGTTGTGCTGGAAGTACTCGTCGCACACGGCGTTCAGTTCGGAGCTGTTGCAGAAGTGCCGCCACAGGTCAGTGCTCTTCTCCAGCGCAGTGACTGGAGGAGCTTCGGTGCCGTTGAGGCTCTCGCTGAAGTTAGCGGATTCCTGCACTAGCGAATCCATGAGCATTAGCTTCCCGCACTGGCCGTCCTTCAGCTCATGCTGGGAGAGGCTTCTGTTTCCCAGCATACACACACTGCAGGACATCAAGCGGACAGTTAGCAGTATACGGCAATAAACCATGCTCCTCTTTTTTTCATAAATCATTTCTATCAGCGTCAACCTTCATGTCTGTCTGTGGGTATTTAATATTTAACCAATGAAAAGAGCTTGCGATTAATGCCTGTCACTCCATTGGCTCCTCAAACTGTCAGTCAAGTCTCTGCTTGTTTGCAATGCAATGGTAAATAAAGTTAGTTTGAATTAGTAAAGGGTTTTCTTTACTCAAGAATCGGACAAAAAATATTTAATCTTTAAATCTTTAATAACATGAGATTTTGGCCAAATGACAGAAAAATACTCACAAGTTTTTGAAGCTATAAGTTGATGAAAACGTAGTACGATGCACTTACTGCCCTTTTAATGGCAGGAAAATAAGCGAAATGGCAGGTCAAAAACCTTGTAACTGAGCTTGATTTTGGTAAAAACGTTAATAATATAATGACACATGCATGTGACTATTTATGATACTATTTAACTATTTAAAAAATACCTTTTCCTGAAACGAGTAGAGTTTGTGGAGATACAAGGTTTTTGGGAATACACAGTATTCGAATGACATTATTCAAACTAATGCAATAGATGTGCATACAAAAAAGTGTGTGTGTTTATTGGGATGTAAAATATGAGCAGATTAATCAGTCAAGTTGATTTCAGTCGTTTTTAAACAACACATTTTAAGCGACGCCACAAGTTTTCAGTGAAATTTAAAAAAAAAATACATTTCTTTATTTATCTTGATAATGTTTATATAAATTTTATACATTTAATTTCATAATACTACGAATATTGTTGAATGCTGCTTGATACGTTCTTATTATGTATGTCGTTTTGGATTAAAATGACTATAATAATAAGGTTGTTTTTTGTTTGTTTGTTTTTTGTGGAAATTAAGCAAAATAACTGTAATTTAAGTGCAATTTTGTGTAGTAATTAGGGCTGTGCAAAAATTAATTGCGATTAATCGCATCCAAAATAAAAGTCTGTGTTTACATAATATATTTGTGTGTGCTGTATATTATTATTTTGTATATATAAATACACACACATGTATGTATTTATTTAAGAAAATGTGTTATTTGTATATAAAATATTTATATTTATATAATATACAGAATTTAAGCACAAATAATTCTTAAATATATACATGCATGCATAGGTATTTATATATACAAAATAATTATACACAGCACACACAAATATATTATGTAAACTCAGACTTTTATTTTGGATGCGATTAATCGCAATTAATTTTAGCACAGCCCTAGTAGTAATATAAATATTTTAAATAATCTTTAATTTACATCCTAGAGACGTATTGCAGATGAGGAACACTTTACACTTAGGTAAAGTTGGTTTTATATTCTTATTCGCACAATTGGACTTCCGCAACTAAACGTTGTTACTACACAAATCTGGAACCGTCTGCAAAATGCAAAACTGGAAAAATGTTAGAACAAAATATTCAGTAACTTCACTGTTTTGTTGCCAAATTCAGATCACACACCACTGCCGTCCTACTGGTTATATAACAACACTTTGTTTTGAATAAAAGCAACACTGCATGAGCATCAGCAGTAGTGATGTGTGTGTTTCTGATGAGCTCACGGGAAGTAGGGCGGGCTGATGGCGGACACCAGCGCTCCGGTGTAGATGGACACGATGGACACAATGACGCAGGCCAGGAACACCGACGCCAGCTTGTTGACGTACTTCACGCCCACGAACACCAGCAGGGACATCAGCGCCAGGAAGATCGAGCCGTACACACGCATGTTGTTCAACATGGCCGCCGCCTCGCCGTCGGGGCCGTCAGAGACGAAGATGGCGGCGCCGGGAGCAATGTACATCTGCACACGCAGGACAACACTCATCACTCATACAGGATAATAACACATTAACATAACATAAATCATATGGATGGATGGGTCGAACCTTTAGATAGAGAGACAGATAGATAGACAGAGAGAGATAGAGATGGAGTGATAGAGAGATAGAGAGACGGATACCAGCAGGATCTCGACGGCTCCAAGGATGTACATGGACCCGGCGAAGGTGGTGCCGAGATAGAAGCAGGAGCCCACGGCCCCCCCGAACTCAGGCCCCAGCGAGCGGGAGATCATGAAGTACGACCCGCCCGCTGCACCACACACACACACACACACACACACACAGGACAGGAGTGTGTTAGTCACTATGTTAACACTACAACAGCAGGAGTCAGACGCATTCATCAAACCTATAGCGGCACAATCTCTCTCTTATACACACACACACACACACACACATCTATATATAAATACACACACATATCTATATATATATAATCACGTATCAAATCGTGATTATTAAGCATGCAGAATTCATTAGATCAAGTGAATAGAGAGACAACATTCAAATTTTACTTTCAGAAACTTAACAATTGCTAACCTCATAAATATTATATATATATATTTACTATTTAAATGTAGTATTTATTTGTAACACACACATACACAGTGTTATAAATAAATTATTTATTTATATAAATAAATATATATATATAATATAAAATTATATATAGTATATATAACACATACACACGAATAAACAATATATATCGTCGCTGTCGGGCGGAAACCTCGTATGTCCAAATTTGGTCAATTTCATATTTTTTCACAAATCGATGTTATTGGTCAGTCTCCACGTGGGTCTGTTATTTTTACAAATTTTTACCCAATCGAAAGTGTTGAAAATAGCTTGTGAGCAAACCTCTTAACTCCATTGGACACTTCAACTGTGTGTCAAACCTCGTAACTCCACCCCTTCTTCACTTGGCGCCGCTGCACTGCCTGGGAGCTTTGCGGCATTTTTTCTCCTCAAGATTGGAAGTCGC
Source organism: Pimephales promelas (assembly GCF_016745375.1). The sequence continues at coordinate 90,310 of NW_024121115.1, forward strand.
TGAGCAACACGTCCTCTGAGGTAAATGTCCTTATTCATGATTTAGTTATATCAATTATATAATAACAGTTTATATATTATATAACAGTTTTATCTCGATCGAAGTAATGGTAGTGCAAGTGTAATGTAGTCTAATTATGTTGATTTCTGAGGATGCTAGATTTTTCTTTCTGCTATGTCTTTGCATTAGACGGTAAGTTAGCTAAGTTAACTTATCATGTTGATTGAAATCTTCCATGGTATTGTTTCTGACGAGGAAATTTAATTTAAACCGCAAAAATTGCCTGTCGTTGACTTAGTTAGCCGCTATGTCACGTTATTGGTTTTGTCATCATGTTAGCTGCTAGGTGAGATAGGCAGCTGTGATTTTCGTGGGGCTTAAATAAAAATCTCTCGACCCCTGCTAACGCTAGTTCTGGCACTCATTTGAGGAACAACATAATAATTTAATGTGCTATGTCAGGATTGTAGCTTACAATGTCAAGGCATTCCGTCATGTTCATCACTTTAAGCAAGCTAGCTGGCCTCTTGCCTTGTTATCATACGTAAACATGCCGTATAACTTAGTGAAACGATCATTTGACCTTTATTTTATTTTTTGCAGCAACCATGTCTGTGTCCTTAAAGGAGCTCTGTCAGATGGTCAATGTGCCATATGATCAGGCAATGGCCCTAATATGACAGTGAGAGCTCTGATGGAGATAGTGTAACGTTAGAGAGAGAGGAAGCAACAGTGGTGGAGGATACAGTGGTGCATGCTGGTAGAGTGAATTTCTGAGAGATAATCATGATTTCACATGCCAAAATGAATGAGTTTTAATGCAGATGTATTTCACAACAATATAAATAAAAACAATCACACTGTACGATGTGTTTGAAAAGATTTATCTGGTGGTCTGGAGGAAGAGGAGGCCTCACTCCTGGCTCCAGAGCAGGTGCAGTTTGACACGGGTAGGTTTGATGCTTTTCTACATTTTGCTTTTCTGCTTTCTGCTTTTCTACATGGGTTTCACAACCATAGAGGTAACACTTTACAATAAGGTTCATTAGTTAACATTAGTTAATGTATTAACTACCATGAACTAACCATGAGCAACACATTTGTTACTGTATTTGTTCATCTTTGTTAACGTTAGTTAATAAAAATACAGCTGTTCATTGTGTGTTCATGTTAGTTCACGGTGCATTAACTAATGTTAACAAGATTTAAATAAAATATTAGTAAATGTTGAAATTAACATTAACAAAGATCAATAAATGCTGTATATGTGCAGTTCATATTAACTAATGTAGTTAACTAATGTTAACTAACTGACCTTATTGTAAAGTGTTACCACAATGTAAAATAAATAAAAATGACACTAATTGTACAATGTGTTTGAAAAGATTTCTCTGGTGGTCTGGAGGAAGAGGAGGCCTCACTGCTGGCTCCAGAGCAGGTGCAGTTTGACACGGGTAGGTTTGATCCTTTTCTACATTTTCTCATTAAATTGGATACGGTCCTTCAACTATAGCCCTTACTGTTGACAGTTTATAAAGATGTAACTCATTCATGCATGTTTGGTTTGTGTGTGTATTTTGAAGTTTTCCATGGTGCAGGCGATGAGGACTCGGATGCACAGCATTCATGCTCAGATGCTGAGGAAGACGCACCTCCAAGGAAAAGACTGAGAGCTTACAGATCTTACACCGTGTCCTAACTACACGCGATGTGACGCGACGCCGCGTCACGTAATAAAAGGTATCTTTTCCATGTTAATCAGAGTTTTTGTCCTAACCAGACGCGACGGCGACACGCAAAGTTTCTAATTTAGAAACGGTTCCTATTTCTGCGACGTCGTGGCTGACAGAATGAAGAAATTACACTGGTTATGAGTACACATTATTTATTTTTAGTTAAAAATTGGTCACTGTGCCACAAGATAACGGATAATTTACCTCAGATTTTGAAAACAGATAATATAGCGTTCAAAATGACTTCTATGCAAACATATACAACTGTACTTCATCACAAAATTAGTCAATGAGTATGTTTTGTTAATGTTTTGATTTTTAATAATGTTATTTCTTGATTTGATTATGTAACTTCTTACCCATTTCCAATGCGAGTGCGGGCCAGCAGTGTGCTTTCACGCACACGCTGTTCTGCGTGGCTGTGATTTTTGAGTGTGGCATCTCACAGTCGCGTCCCGTCTATTGTGGACAGACACACTTGCTGTCGCTGGAATTTTATCGCGTCGCGTGTAGTTAGGACACGGTGTTACAGTGATTATGTTGTTGTGTTATATTTTGTGCTATTAGGTACAACAACAATGGAACGATGGACTTCAAAATCAACCACTCTGATTACTGGCATTCACATCCAAGTCACCAACTCCGAAACTCCACCTCAGACAGCCACACAGTCACCCCCACTCTATTCAGGCCGCCTGAAGATCACAGTGCTGAAATTCAAGACCTGAAGGAAGTCATCCCAAAGGACTTTCACAGCTTTTACGACAATTTACTTCACTAGCTTAATATAGGATGCAGTATTAAAGGAGAACTGGCAAAATGATCCTGGGGTGTAATAACACATTGGTATCGAGTTTTATCTCTAAAAACTGTTTAGCTTATAAAGCTAGTATATGTTGGCATATAATAAGTAAAAAGAAATCAATGCTAACAATGCTCAAAATAGCCCCACACTAACACGGTAGTATAATGAGGGTCTCTACATACAAACCGAAGCACTGAGAACTTTGTAAGTGTACAGACAGTTTAATAATAATATACTTTATAAAGACAGTAGCATCCCGGCGCCATCTTTGGAAAACAGTCTCGACCAATCGAACCACTAACGCCACACTAAGTGAGCTGAACTAAGTTCCAAGTCACAGTTTAGCTCGTAGCACAGCGTTCGTGGTTCGATTGGTCGAGACCGTTTTCCAAAGATGGCTCCGGGATGGTACTGTCTTTATAAAGTATTATTATTAAACTGTCTGTACACTTATAAAGTTCTCAGTGCTTCAGTTTGTATGTAGGGACCCTCATTAAGCTACCGTGTTAGTGTGGGGCTATCTTGAGCATTGTTAGTGGTATTAACTAGTGATTTCTTTTTACTTATTATATGCCAACATAACATTATAAGCTAAACAGTTTTTAGAGATAAAACTCTTTACACTCGATTATCATGAAAACAAATCCCAGAGAAAAGTCGACTCAGTACCAATGTGTTATTACACCCCAGGTTCATTTTACGCAGGAGTTCTCCTTTAATACAGTCAATATAATGGCAATGTAACCACACACAGGGTCTCACAGATACATGCACACAAACAAGGGCTAACCATACTCACAAACACAAATACACAAGCCTTAACTGTGATTTTATTATATTATAAATATTATTTTATATTAATATTATATTTATTTTATTGTTAAACTATGATATTAGTTATTGATGTATTTTAAATGTCTACTTTTTACTAGGCTTATTATAAATGTGCATTGAAGTTTTTAAATGTATAATATAATACCTGAATTGAATGTTTTGGATACCACCATTAAATTATTGTTTTTATTATTATTATACTGACTCAAAGTTTCCTCTCGTGGCACTGTGCATGTAAAATAGCCCAACTATTGTTTTTATGGAAGAAAAAACTGAAAAAAACGTCTACTGGCGTCGAGTAAGCCTATCTTTGGATAACTCTGTCTCTGTCTGTTTTTTAGGTAATAACGAGTGAAAATAGTTAGGTTAGATACATTTGAGTAGGCCTGTTTTGTTAAAAATCGAAAGCTGTAATGCTTAGATGCAGAAGGAAGCCCGTAAGCCACAAAGGTAAGTTTGTGTGCAGATTAGGCTCATTTCCGCCTATTAGACAGCCTAGTCAGCTCGTTTTTTGTGTGTATTGCATCACTTATAGATCATAACCTTTTAAAATAGAGTTTATGAAGATATATGTAACCACAACCATAAGCTTAGATTAGCTCTTAAAACCTTGTCTCGTCAAAAGGCTCAACGCGACCGCGGACTTGCATGAACACTGCTGGCAGCAGCAAGTCTGCGTTGTTCCACAGCGAGTCTCGTATCTCCCTGCTCCCAAGTCATAAACCTCGGATCTCCGATTAAACATGATTTTGGGGAAATGTTGTGTTAATGTTGGTACACAACTGTATATAACAGCAATATAAGGTATAATACCAACTTTAACGATACAATGTTTAATAACTCAAAAAATACGCAGTTTTGTTTATTTCCTGAAAAATGATGGTTTTGGAGATACGAGGATTCCGCCCGACAGCGACGATATTTATTAAATATATAATTTATTTCGATGTTTCTTATAAATAAAGTAATTAAATGAATGAATTAACGCTGTATTTATATATTATAGAGAGATTTATGATACATATATTAAAATAAATGAATATACGAAGAGTTCAGATGCAAAAGCCTCTAAATGCCATTTGAAATTTTCTTCTTTAATGATGATTTTTATCAAGCTTGTATATTTAAGTTCAGTAGTTTCACTTAAATTGCAATGATAATTGTTATTTAAGTGAAATTACTGAACATAAATATATAAGTTTGATAAAAATCATCATTAAAGAAGAAAATTTCAAATGGCATTTAGAGGCTTTTGCATCTGAACTCTTCATATATAAAGTATAAATGTCTATAGCTTGTTTGTAAATAAAGTAAATGTAAAAAATTCAGCAGATATTCTTATATGGGCTGGAATAAAGTTGTCTTGTAAGAAATGATTGTGGATCACAGTACGTCTCACTGTGGCTCCAACTAATACCCAGAATGCCTCTGAATGTGAGTGTGTGTGTGTGTGTGTGTTCAGTGAGGAGGTTTACCTGGAACGACTCCGTTAGTGGCGATGGCACTCATAGATATCGCCGTCAGCAGCGTCTGGAGGGACAACACAACACAACAAGGCGGTTCTTTATGAAAGAATTATTTCAATCTATTATGTATATCATTATAATGTGGAGCCCTGGTTACTGGTAATCCAGATTTGTGTGTGTGTGAGACTCACACAGCAGCAGCAGATGAAGACGATACACAGCGCCTGAAGAACCCCTGCCGTCCCGACGACCCACGTGAGCCTGAGGAAGAGGATCACGCCGAAGATGTTCTGCAGGCACGGCAGGTACACACCCATGAAGGTGCCCATCTGAGGAGACTGGAGGAATCATGGGAGATTCAGTGTGTGTGTGTGTGTGGGGTTGAACGACTTTAGATTTTTTGAAGTCGACTGTTATGACATCAAAGTCGACGTCGACTAGTCGCTGACGTCATTCATAAAAACACAGATGTGATATATTTGCAACATGCCACAATTTGCAATTAATGAACAGAAAGTGACGCTGACAGCTCGTAATGGGGCCGTTTACACCTGGACACTAGGGCTGGGTAATAAATATCGATTTCTCGATATTAATCGATTCTCATTTTTACGAACCGATATCGATTCTTAAATCTCAAGAATCGATTAGTCATCCTGTTTCATTTGAATGAATGGATCATTGTATCGCGGCTGTTCACATCCAAAAAATCGCAGTAATCTTTGTCCTTTGTTTCTATTGATATGAAACAAAGTCTCAATTTTCAAATTACGTCCATTTTCTTTAGAAACTCAAAAACATAAATAGTGTTTTGTCGCTGTGGCGTGAGATCGCTCTGGAGAAGCAGCAGCGCTGATCTCTCTTCCGGCTTAATAATACCAGTCACAGCGCCAAATAAACATGAATGAGCATCTGAAAGTGTGTTAAAGATAGAGTACAACTTATCCAAATCCGGATCATGTCACATTGATTCACTCAATCAGCGTTTCAACCGTGGAAAGACGTCAGTTAAACAGCTTGTAATCAATGTATCGTCATATTAACCTCAGAAAACCCACATAAACTCGTTAGTCAGCTAGAAAAAAATAACTCTAGAGAGGAACATTTTGCTGAATATATACACCATATTATGCATTATAATCTTAATGTTCTTCAATATTTAATGCATATTTGAATAAATCTAAAGTTTTTCTGACAGCCACCATTTAAATGTTTATATTTCATATAATCTTCTTATTATAAAAATAAATAAAAGTGTAATTTAAGTGTTTGTGTAGCTACAAAACAGTTCATTATTACCTTCATATTAGGCTAATGAAGCCCAACTAGACTCCCATAGTTTACAGCATTTAAGAGATTTGATTCCCTTGAGAAAAATTGCCATTTATTGGAACTGATGTCCAAAATAATCGATATTTGAATCGAAATCGAATCGAATTGCAAGATTGTGAATCGAAATCGAATCGAATTGTGAAATTTGTCTCAATACCCAGCCCTACTGGACACTGTGTGTTTTTACTGATCTGATTTATCAAAACGATTTACACCTGGTCACATAAATATGTTTTCGCAAAATGGATATAAATCCGATTTTCAAACAACGCGCTATATGCAGATTTAACGAAGTTCACGTCACTGAAAGCAACAGTAATGAGCTGCATTTTATTGATCATCAGCTAATTTCACAATCAAAGAGACAGCACTGGTAAGATCATTTTGTTTCTTTACTTTTAACGAAGATGATTGTGTGTGTTCAACGTAGTTTGCACGTTGGCTTTATGAATAGATGCTCAGCTGCGTGTTATAATGAATATAATAGCACAGGCTGCTCTCACACGTTTTATTTCAGCATTTTTAGGAGAAGTCCTATTTACATACGTGGTTTCAACAACCAGATGCATGTACGTGTCCAGTTTCGTCTTTAAAGCGGCCCAGACCTCCTCATGAAATGGTTTGCGATCGGATTTAAATCTGTCTCCAATGCGTTTCGGAGGGCATTTAGCTTTTCACGATCGGATCACAGAAACACGTGAAGTGGCCAGATGTAGCTAAACAGCCCGCTGTTTACATCATCATTTAGGATGAAAAGAAGAAAAAAAGCTATAAATTCACATCTGCACGTTAGTGATGGATCTAAGTAATACAAAATAATATTCCAATTGAATTAGAGATGCATTAATATGTAATAAATATATGAAAAAAATAGGGTGTTTGAATGATTTTAACCCTCAGGTGCTCTTCGTTTCGGAGTCACACTTGTTATCTTCCCGGTCAAAAGTGACCGGACACCTAAAAATGAAACTTTCTCCATCCCAGTAAAACCAATGCAATTTATTTTTGTTCTATAATATTTATTCTTTTTAATTTAGTATTTTGAGACAATTTAAATGAATTTATTAATATTTATGCAATATTTATGGTTTATTTTTGCTATAGAAAAATATATATTGTTTTCTATATATATATTATTTTCTTCAAAAAAATATTAATGCAGTATTTTAGTTTAATATAGAGTCTAGGCCTTCAGAAAAAAAATATTTTTTGAAGAAAATTAGCACCATCTGGTTCCAGTATAGAGAAAAAGCGTAGAATCATGGTGTAACCACTAGATGGCATGTACAGCTCTCTATGGAGAGGCATGTGAATTCCCCAGATGTTTATGAACACATTTTTGTTGTTGTTGTTGGTGGATTTGTACATATAGTTGAAACAATCTCAAAAACTATTTCTTATTAAAAAAAATGACAAAAAACAAATATTCACAATTTTTTTTCTTTTTTTTTTTTTTACAATTTCCCATTCATTTCCTATGGGGGTCATTTTTGACCAAAGACCACAAGTGTGACTTTTTTTTTAAGACCACTTAGCATGCTCAGATCATGACCTCAATTTTTTTGTGTGTTCACATACATAATGCCATAAAAGTCACCAAGTTTCGGAACATCGCAATGAAGCTGTGATTTTTAAAAATTCAAAACATACTTTTTGTAATCAAAATTTATTGGTGTGTATAAAAGTGTGTTTTTATGTGCGTGTGTGTTGGTGGGTGTGTCTGTTTTGCACTCTAGATGTTGTAGAGTGTCACCCCTTTCCTGCGGTGTACTTTTTTTTTTAGAATTGTGGCCGATTTGTAGATTGTACATATGGGTCGGTCATTTTTAACAGAAGAGCAAAAGTGTGACTCATTTTTTTACGACCACTTAAATTGCTCGAATCATGACCTACATTTTTTTGTGTGTTCACATACCCAATGCCATAAAAGTCATCAAGTTTCGTAATTTTCTGAAGAAGCTGTGATTTTTAAATATTCAAAACAGATTTCTTTAATCACAATTTATTGGTGTTTTTGTGTATAAAAGTGTGTGTGTATGTGTGTGCGTAGGGGTGGGTATGTCTGTTTTGCACTCTTGATATTTTAGAGTGTCACCCCTTCAATGCTGAGCACTTTTTTTCTGCATCGTGGCCGATTTGTAGATTGTACACACAAAAATTCTCAAAGTTTTTGTGTTTTTGTCAATTTCCCATTCATTTCCTATGGGTCGGTCATTTTTGACCGAAGAGCACAAGTGTGACTATTTTTTTTACGACCACTTAGCATGCTCGGATCACGACCTCAATTTTTTTGTGTGTTCACATACCCAATGCTATAAAAATCGCCAAATTTCGTAACATTCCGAAGAAGCTGCGATTTTTAAAAATTCAAAACAGAAAATTTTTTGGTCAGAAATGACCGAAGAGCACCTGAGGGTTAAAAGAGACTGCTCTCATTTCCCGGTAAAACAGTGAGCGTGCGTCATGCTTTTACTTTCGTTTTCAACAATATAGTGGTGCTATACGTTAGTAAAGTATTCCCATACGCTTTATGTGCCAATGCTGCTTTCTTGCTGCAATGACCCTCTGGGCTCTTCATCTGTCGCGGCCATATACTATTAAAATTAGCACAATCATACAGTGTCACATGATCAACGCGACTAGTCGACGTCAAGCTTAAAGCGTCACGGATAGCCGAATAGTCGGTTCAATCCCTAGTACACACCCATGAAGGTGCCCATCTGAGGAGACTGGAGGAATCATGGGAGATTCAGTGTGTGTGTGAGCGTCACCTTGCGGGGCTTGCGCTTCTCTCCGATGCTCTCGGCCTCCTCATGCTCTCGGGCGCCTTGTGTGAGGTTCGTGTAGTTCGCCAGACGACTGAGCAGAGACGACACCTTGGGGCGAGTGTCCATCTCCTCCTGCAGAGAGAGAGAGAGAGAGAGAGACATTGATCAGACAGGTTGAAAGAGTTTAAACTGAGACTGAAACAGATTCAGAAAGCAAACCTCAAACAGAGCCAGATTCCTGTCGTAGAAATCATCGTCATCAGCGGCGTGAGAGTTGTTGATGTAAACGCTGGATGGCTTCACACCGTCACCTGACACACACACACACACAGAGCAGTTTAAGGGTTAATATGAGTGATTGGGAACCGTGTGTGTTCATTCAATAATTAGACGGATCAAAACTTTCCATAAAGTCCATGAAACTGGACGTGTTTTCCTTATAATGAGTGTAGGATCACATGACATGTGTCGCCATCAGCAAAGCGTCAGCACACACACTCTCACTTCCCCAACACACACACACACTCTGCCATTGTTTCACTGCATTCTTCACTGAGGTGTGTGTGTGTCCACATGTGAAGCTTTAAAGAAACATAATGAATAATCATGTGTGTTTGAGCTGCAACACCTGCACATTCATCACTGCGGCTTAACACACACACACACACACACACACACACATGCAAAGCTTCTAGGAGTCACACCCTCAAAACATAACTAGGACACAAAATACGCTAATCTTACAAGATCATAAGTGGCCGTTTGGCATTAATCAAAGAGTTTATCACTACAGATTCACTTTTATTATTAATATTATTAGTTATGGAATCATTATGTTGTTGTTCTGAAGTTTTAATATAATCCAGTGCTGTTATTGTTCACTGTAAAACCATTCAAAAGAGTTGCTGTCAAAACAGAGCTGAAATTAAATATTAATATTAGATACTAAAAGAAGTACTCAAACTCAATTTTAATAAAAAAATGTTTTTAAAAATGTCGCTACTATAAATATTAATACTACTGTAGTAAATAAATAATACAAAATATCACTGATTAAAGTATATTTTTGTGCATTTGTGATATAAAAACTCCAAAGGTGCTTCAATAACTGCGATAATCAGAGTTATTTACTTTTATCATCGCTTTATTAATATTTTAAATTAAACTTTTATTTGAACATTTTTAGTTTTCATGTTAACTTTAATAAATGTTCAGTCATTTTGCGGTGCTTTTGTCGTTTTATTCAGGATTTTTTCTATTTGGGTTTCATTTATTAAATGAAATCCTTGTATAATATTGTTAATTATTATTTTTTTTATTTTTAGCTCACACACACACACACACACACTCACTGTAGCTGAGCTGATCAGCCTGCTCGGGTGTGTCGGAGGTCGTGACCCCTGCGGACGCCTCGCTGCGACTGACGCTCTCCCGCGAGCCGAAGCGGACCCTGGCGTGTGTGTGTGCGTCCGGGGGCGTGTCCGGCAGGTCCTCGGCTCTGATTGGTGTGACGGTGAAGCGCACGGACGAGGCCATGGCTTCCGGCGCCGGCGGGTCCGACAGGACGGCGGCTCCGCGTCACACAGCTCACACACACACACGCATCGTCATGGAGACACTGTGAGTGTGTGTACTGTGTGTGTGATCTCGGCGGAGACTAATGATTAATGAGGTTTGAGTGCTTGATTGTAACAGCAGTGATGTGTGGTGTGTGTGTGTGTGTGTGTGTGTGTGTAAAAGAGGAATGTGTCCCAGTAGGGCTTGTTTTCGCTCAGATCAGCGTTTGAATCTGATTTATGGCTCGTCAGCGAAGAGTTTGGAGGAACGGTTACACAATATAGCTGCTGATCGGACCAGTGTATGAAACATTAACATTCCTCTACTGTAAGACAACAGATCTGAGTGTGTGTGTGTGTGTGTGTGAATGAATGAATGTGAAGGAGAGAGCGGATAATTTAGAGTGTGTGTGTGTGTGTGTGAGAGAGAGAGAGAGAGAGAGAGAGAAAAGGGAAAGACAAGCAGAACAAAACAGATTCATATTAAAACTGAATTGTTAGATTGTATTGAAATATGTAAGTATTTAAAGGGGCACTTGGCAACTATTTATTTCAACTTAAACGCGGGCGCTTCGGTCTGCGCATTATTTACACAGAGATTTTGGAAATTTTACTTTTCACTTAACATATTTATATATATTTAGATCGTCTTCCATTGCGATTTCCCGTTTATCTAAATATGTTTAGATCTTCACAGTGAAAGGTAACACTTCTGAAATCTGTGAGTAAACAATTAGGGCTGGCTATTGACACAAATTTCACAATTCGATTCGATTTCAATTCACAAACTTGCAATTCGATTCGATTCCGATTCGATTCAATATCGATTATTTTGGATATCAGTTCCAATAAATGGCAAATTTTCTCAAGGAAATCAAATCTCTTAACTAATGCTGTAAACTATGGGAGTCTAGTTGGGCTTCATTAGCCTAATAATGATTTTGTAGCTATACAAACACTTAAATTACACTTTTTTATTTTTTATAATAAGAAGATTATATGAAATATAAACATTTAAATGGTGGCTGTCATAAAAAACTTGCCAGATTTATTCAAATATGCATTAAATATTGAAGAACATTAAGATTATAATGCATATGTAATATGATGTATATATTCAGCAAAATGCTCCTCTCTAGAGTTATCTAGAGCGATTTTTTGGATGTGCGCAGCCGCGATACAATGTTTTCATTCAAATGAAACAGGATGACTAATCGATTCTTGAGATTTAAGAATCGATATCGGTTCGTAAAAATGAGAATCGATTAATATCGAGAAATCGATATTTATTACCCAGCCCTATAAACAATGAGTGACGTACACGCGCGGACCGAAGCGCCCGCGCCCTCAGATCAGTTGGACGTGGCTGAGGTAAAAACGATATTTATCCTGTTCGTTTTCTCACACAAACGTCTTAGGCCATCAATGTGTACTTACATTTACGAGTCATTAAATCATGTTTAATTTGGACTTCTCTGTGGATGCTCTTTGAGGTGGTGACCATAGACCTGCATTATATGACTGACACATTGAATGTCTGTCTGAAAATATGAATGACAGTATGACTGAAACTACTGTGGAAACAAAGACACCTACATTTTGGATGCTCTTGAGGTAAGCTAAAACATCAAAAATTAATTTCAAAGTGAACCATCCCTTTACTAAAACCGATTAAAATCCATTTGAATGGTTTAATATCCTGTTCTGGAGAGAATGGAGTCTATATAGGGAGCTCACTGGGTTCGGCTAGTAAGGTCCAGAGTGCTGTCTATATAGGGAACTCACTGGGTTCGGCTAGTATATGGTCCAGAGTGCTGTCTATATAGTGAGCACACTGTTCACCTAGGATAAGGTCCAGAGTGCTGTCTATATAGTGAGCACACTGAGTTCGGTTAGTATAACTAAGCTCCAGAGTGCTGTCTATTTAGTGAGCTCACTGGGTTTTGCGACACAATCTTGCCGTTGGTTCCTGCGACAAACCTGCACCTGAGCCCCTCCATTAAGCCAATTATTCACACACACCTGACAGCGGCTCACATTAGACAGACACCCTTATAAATATCATTAAACAACTCTTTATATGACTAATAAAACCAGTCACCTCAGAACAGCCGCGCGCAAGACGCTTTCATGATGTTTAAACGCAAACCCGCGCTAACAGTCGCATTATTATTATTATTGACTTCTGATAAACACGAAGGATTAATTTCACTAATTTACCTCAGGACTGCGGTCACGAGTCCACCGAAGCCGATGTTCGGGTAAAATCCGGTGTTTATCGCCCCGGTTTCAGGAGGATCATCAAATCAGCACGTTTGACTGAACGACTGGCGTAGGCGCGCTAACGAGAGCACCGGTCCTGCGTCATGACGTATATGCGTAGGATATGCTGCAGGGAAATGTAGTTCTCCACGTACTATTTACATCACGAAGAAAACTACAATTAGACTATTTTTAAATCCCCAAACTAGAAATTGATTACAAATAAAGCTGACGCACTATTACACAAATTTCGCATTTTATTTGATTTCACACGAGGATTCGTTGAGTACACACAGCAAAAAAGTATGCCTTTAGAAAACAAACATAACATTGATCAATAAAAAATTATATATAGTGTAAAAGTTCATGGTTCCGATCACAGCACGGGTCGCGGTTGTTGCGTCAGCAGAAGCCCGAAGCGCTTCTTGATTGTCACGCGGTGTCGGGAGAACTTGTCGTCCGGTGAGAAGCGGGCCGGGTGCGCGGAGCTGGTGGGCTGGCCACTCGGGTCCTGTTTCTGCACAGAAGTAACATAATATGTTCAAAATATGCCTCAAGTTTCCATACATCTGACATATATTACGTATACGTTTTATGGACAAATATGCCGCCATTACAGCAACATTAAAGCCGTCTCACCTTCAGAGTGTAAACCCTGTCGCCTTTCTCGTTCAGATAAAACTGCAGGAACATGATGAGTTCTCGACAGTCGCACAGCGAGTTACAAAGTCTGTCGGTTTATTGCGAGAATATCCGAGCAGAGACCAGATTTATAATCGGCAGAGCTGCTCAAAACACCACGTGTGCGACTGATGCCGGAACAAACCGGATATGTGCGGGACGAGCTACGGCGCAAAGCATGATGGGAAATCGTGTTTTTAAAAGGTCTTCTCTCCGGTGTAAAGAAAACCTCCCGCCTGCTGTAGCCTGTAGAATATAATGGCAGACATAACAAAAATAATTATTAATGTAAATAAATATAACTTAATCGTGTTATAGTTAATAACATGTGATGTTATAGTTTGGACATGCTGATTTGTGTTTGTTTTTAAAAGTGTGCAGTTTAAATCTGCATTTCAGCAGTGAGCAACTGTTCAGATTAACCAGCATATAAAGTCCTTGAATACTGTCTTCGGGATAATAAGTTCCCATGAGGCTACTTCGGTGTCAGGTAAAGTTGGTCAATTCTTGATGTAATTTATGCCTTAATTTTTGTGTTGTTGTAGGTGCTCTTCTTTCATTTCTGACCGAAAAAATTTCCGTTTTGAATTTGTAAAAATCACAGCTTATGAAACTTATGTATGTGAACACACAAAAAAAACGAGGTCATGAGCTGAGCATGCTAAGTGGTCTTAAAAAAATAGTCACACTTGTGGTCTTTGGTCAAAAATGACCCCCGAAATGAATGGGGAATTGACAAAAACACAAAAATTCACAAATTTTTATTTATTTATTTTACATTTTTTTAATAAAAAATCGTTTTTGAGATTGTTTCAACTATATATTAAAAATCCACCAAAAAAAATGTGTTCAAACAAATGGGGACTTCACATGCTTCTCCATAGAGAGCTGTACATGCCATCTGGTTACACCATGATTCTACGCTTTTTCTCTATACTGGAACCTACGGAGGCGTATTGCATTCACTTGAAGAAAAAAAAATCCACTCTGTTTTTCTGAATTAATGAGTTAATTTTTCATGAGAAAAATTTTTTTTGCTCTGTTTTTCTGAATTAATGAGTTAATTTTTCATGAGAAAAAAAAATTTTTTGCTCTGTTTTTTTGAATTAACGAGTTAATTTTTCATGAGAAAAAAATGTTTTCCTCTGTTTTTCTGAATTAATGAGTTAATTTTTCATGAGAAAAAAAAAGTTTTTGCTCTGTTTTTCTGAATTAATGAGTTAATTTTTCATGAAAAAATTTATTTTTGCTGTTTTTCTGAATTAACTCATTAATTCAGAAAAACAGAGCAAAAAAAAAAAATCCATTAAAAATTAACTCATTAATTCAGAAAAACAGAGCAAAAAAAAAAATCCATTAAAAATTAACTCATTAATTCAGAAAAACAGAGCAAAAAATTTTTTTCTCATGAAAAATTAACTCATTAATTCAGAAAAACAGAGCAATTTTTTTTCTCATGAAAAATTAACTCATTAATTCAGAAAAACAGAGCAATTTTTTTTCTCATGAAAAATTAACTCGTTAATTCAGAAAATCAGAGTAGATTTTTTTTTCTTCAAGTGAATGCAATACGCCTCCGTAGTAACCAGATGGTGCTAATTTTCTTCAAAAAAAAAAAAAATTTCTGAAGGCTTAGACTCTATATTAAACTAAAATACTGCATTAATAATTTTTTGAACAAAATAATATATATATAAATATATATATATATATCCATGGCAAAAATAGACCATAAATAATGCATAAATATTAATAAATTCAATCAAATTGTCTCAAAATACTAAATTACAAAGAATATAGAACAAAAATAAATTGCATTGGTTTTACTGGGATGGAGGAAATTTAATTTTTAGGTGTCCGGTCACTTTTGACCAGGAAGATAACAAGTGTGACTCCGAAATGAAGAGCACCTGAGGGTTAATGGCCTACACTTGCAATATTACAACATTAACTGATGTAAAATTAGCTGAGACCCTTTTCTAATTATGTATCCCGTGTGTAGATGGAGAAGCTTCAACCACCAATCGTGCATCGAGAGATGCATCTAGAGCACGCACTTCCACTTAACGAGGATAACGAGCTGCTTGATTACGGAGAAATCACATGTGTAAACGCACAGGACAGGATTCAGACTGAAACACAATGTTCTGGTGCTGAAAACACGTTTCTTGAGCCAGAAGCACTTGCTTCGATGCAATCAGCGCAAGCATTCGTGTGTTCGCTTCATCCGCAGCTTCAGTGTGAGGAGTACGGCCCAAACGCCGTCAGCGGAGGTCCTGCCGGTGCCATAACCCCAGATATAGACATCAGACCATTCTCAGACATGAACCCTGTCCACACTCCACATGCTAACCCTCCGTGGCCCGCTCTGGCTCCTCATGCTAACCCTGTTGCTGCAGTGCCTCATCGGAATCAGTTCTGGCCCACTTACACGCCTCCACAGCACTTTAACCCTGCGTTTAACCTTAACCCTGCATTAAACCTTAACCATGAGTTTGACCTTAACCTTGAGTTTAACCTTGAATCTGTGTTTAACCTTGACCCTGCGTTTAACCTTAACCCTGGGTTTAACTGTAACCCTGGGTTTAACCTTAACCCTGCGTTTCACCTTAACCCTGGGTTTAACTGTAACCCTGGGTTTAACTTTAACCCTGGGTTTAACCTTAAACCTGCATTTAACTTTAACCCTGGGTTTAACTGTAACCCTGGGTTTAACCTTAACCCTGCGTTTAACCTTAACCCTGGGTTTAACTGTAACCCTGGGTTTAACCTTAACCCTGGGTTTAACTGTAACCCTGGGTTTAATCTTAACCCTGCGTTTAACCTTAACCCTGGATTTAACTGTAACCCTGAGTTTAACCTAAACCCTGCGTTTAACATTAACCCCGCATTTAACCCATTAGTGGCCTGTGGGGATTCTGCCCTCTCCTGTCTGGTGCTTCGACCGCATATGAGTGTTTGTCCCACACCGTATCCACATCTAAACACCACGGGTTTAGTCTCCAACACACACTCACACTCACACACACAATCGTTCCCTTTAAACATGCTCGACGCGTACGAACTGTGGCAGAGACTGTGTAAGACAGCGGAGGACTACAGCTCCAGCAGTCCAGATACTGAGGCTCTCGCCTGCTTCTTCATGTGAGAACACATACACACACTCTCACAATGACACAATGAATTCAATGACAGCTATAATTATTTATATAATTAAACATGTATCATGTATAACATTTTAACATGTTATTAAAACTGGAACTCATTGTGATATTATGATGCTTATGTCATATCAATAATAAAGGCCCGTTCACACCAAGAATGATAAACTATAACCATAAAGTTTGGAAAATTACAAGTAAAATTCAATTGAATATTTATTTTATTTAAATCATTTGTATTTCTTCATTGTTATGCATTAGTATTATATTTATAGCAAATGTATTCATTTTCGTTTTCATTTGTTTAATTTTTATCATTATAATCAATAGTTTTTCATTCTATTAACTAACTTTATTTTGGGATTTAATAAAATATGTAGGCCTATATTTGTTCACTATTAATTCATTATTTGTCATTAATTCGCCACATTGACAGATAATCGATTTTGAATCTTTTTCAGAGATTTTTTCGCAGCAACACTGAAAGCTGCGGAGCCCCTCTAGTCCCACTTTGGTAAAAAAAATTAATTATAACTATCTTGTGGCCTCAAGATAGTAACTCGTGGCCACAAGATAGTAACTCGTGGCCACAAGATAGTAACTCGTGGCCACAAGATAGTAACTCCTCGCCTCAAGATAGTAACTCGTGGCCTCAAGATAGTAACTCGTGGCCACAAGATAGTAACTCCTCGCCTCAAGATAGTAACTCGTGGCCACAAGATAGTAACTCCTCGCCTCAAGATAGTAACTCGTGGCCACAAGATAGTAACTCGTGGCCACAGATAGTAACTCGTGGCCTCAAGATAGTAACTCGTGGCCTCAAGATAGTAACTCGTGGCCTCAAGATAGTATCTTGAGGCCACGAGTTACTATCTTGAGGCCACGAGTTACTATCTTATATTTATATCGTGGCCTCAAGATAGTAACTCGTGGCCTCAAGATAGTATCTTGTGGACACGAGTTACTATCTTGAGGCGAGGAGTTACTATCTTGTGGCCACGAGTTACTATCTTGAGGCGAGGAGTTACTATCTTGTGGCCACGAGTTACTATCTTGAGGCCACGAGTTACTATCTTGAGGCCACGAGTTACTATCTTGAGGCCACGAGTTACTATCTTGAGGCCACGAGTTACTATCTTGAGTACTATCTTGTGGCCACGAGTTACTATCTTGTGGCCACGAGTTACTATCTTGAGGCCACGAGTTACTATCTTGAGGCCACGAGTTACTATCTTGTGGCCACGAGTTACTATCTTGAGGCCACGAGTTACTATCTTGAGGCCACGAGTTACTATCTTGAGTACTATCTTGTGGCCACGAGTTACTATCTTGTGGCCACGAGTTACTATCTTGTGGCCACGAGTTACTATCTTTAGGCCACGAGTTACTATCTTGAGGCCACGAGTTACTATCTTGTGGCCACGAGTTAGTATCTTGAGGCAACGAGTTACTATCTTGAGGCCACGAGTTACTATCTTGAGGCCACCAGTTACTATCTTGAGGCCACGAGTTACTATCTTGAGGCCACGAGTTACTATCTTGAGGCCACGAGTTACTATCTTGTGGCCACGAGTTACTATCTTGAGGCCACGAGTTACTATCTTGAGGCCACGAGTTACTATCTTGTGGCCACGAGTTACTATCTTGAGGCCACGAGTTACTATCTTGAGGCCACGAATTACTATCTTGTGGCCACGAGTTACTATCTTGTGGCCACGAGTTACTATCTTGAGGCCACGAGTTACTATCTTGAGGCCACGAGTTACTATCTTGAGGCCACGAGTTACTATCTTGAGCCCACGAGTTACTATCTTGAGCCCACGAGTTACTATCTTGAGCCCACGAGTTACTATCTTGAGGCCACGAGTTACTATCTTGAGCCCACGAGTTACTATCTTGAGGCCACGAGTTACTATCTTGTGGCCACGAGTTACTATCTTGAGGCCACGAGTTACTATCTTGAGGCCACGAGTTACTATCTTGAGGCCACGAGTTACTATCTTGTGGCCACGAGTTAGTATCTTGAGGCCACGAGTTACTATCTTGAGGCCACGAGTTAGTATCTTGAGGCCACGAGTTACTATCTTGAGGCCACGAGTTACTATCTTGAGGCCACGAGTTACTATCTTGAGGCCACGAGTTACTATCTTGAGGCCACGAGTTACTATCTTGAGGCCACGAGTTACTATCTTGTGGCCACGAGTTAGTATCTTGAGGCCACGAGTTACTATCTTGAGGCCACGAGTTACTATCTTGAGGCCACGAGTTAGTATCTTGAGGCCACGAGTTACTATCTTGAGGCCACGAGTTAGTATCTTGAGGCCACGAGTTACTATCTTGAGGCCACGAGTTACTATCTTGTGGCCACGAGTTACTATCTTGAGGCCACGAGTTACTATCTTGAGGCCACGAGTTAGTATCTTGAGGCCACGAGTTACTATCTTGAGGCCACGAGTTACTATCTTGAGGCCACGAGTTACTATCTTGTGGCCACAAGTTACTATCTTGAAGCCACGAGTTACTATCTTGAGGCCACGAGTTACTATCTTGAGGCCACGAGTTACTATCTCGAGGCCACGAGTTACTATCTTGAGGCCACGAGTTACTATCTTGTGGCCACGAGTTAGTATCTTGAGGCAACGAGTTACTATCTTGAGGCCACGAGTTACTATCTTGAGGCCACCAGTTACTATCTTGAGGCCACGAGTTACTATCTTGTGGCCACGAGTTACTATCTTGAGGCCACGAGTTACTATCTTGAGGCCACGAGTTACTATCTTGAGGCCACGAGTTACTATCTTGAGGCCACGAGTTACTATCTTGAGGCCACAAGATAGTTATAATAAATTTTTTTTACCAAAGTGGGACTAGAGGGATCCGTAGAAAGCCAATCAGAATTCGAAAAAGTATTATAAGCGCGAACGTAATGACGTTGGTTAGTGTGGACGACGCTAGTTATACAGTTATGTTAATTGTGTGAACGGGTCTTAATAAGGCGTTATTTGAGCTGTTCTCTCTCTCTCACTCTCTCTCTCTCTCTCTCTCTCTCCCTCTCAGTGACGTGTTTCGCCGTCAGGCCGTTCACAGCCCCGATCTGCCGTTCTCGCATGCCGTTCACACGGCCGTTGAGCAGTGGAGGAAAATCCCGCCCCTTCAACGAAAACAATATCACGTCACTGCCAAAATGTGAGCTATATAAAGAAAATTACGAATTACACACATTTCTGAAACTGACATGTTTGTGGAGTGTTAATAATTAACATTTATAAAATTAATCTTTGTTAACATTCATTGTTAGTTCACAGAGCGTTAACGTTAACAAGATTTTAATAAAGTATTAGTAAATCTTGAAATTAACAAAGATTGGTAGGCTAAATGCTGTATGTGCAGTTCATGTTAACTAATGTTAACTAACGAAACTTATTGCAAAGTGTTACCAATTAATTTATACAATAATAGTGTATTTGATTCTATTTGGAGCTGATTTGTCATTTTTAACCCCTTAGTTACAGAAATGGTGGATAACGAGCAAATCTCACAATAAGAAATACAGTCTTTAAGAGGTTTTGGGAATAAACTGCTTGTCTGGAATTGAAGATTTTTGTAATACTCCTCTAGGTTCATTAATTTGAAAAAACTGAACCAGAGAGCCAACAGAGCCGATGGACATCAGTCGATTCCCACAGGTCAGGATTTAGTATAATGGCTCACAGTGAATGTTTTATTTGCTGATTGATTAGAAATTCTCACCTAAACTTAATCTATGACTGAATTAAATACTAAACAACGAACCTCATTTGTGCAGGTAATGTGAAGAAAAAAAGTAAACGTGCTAAAAAGGCAGGGCCAGTTGAAGATCTCGCCGAGAGTGCACTTGCAGAATACTCACAGGTCATGGACGCCCCGGGGTCAAAGGTCAGCGATGGGTCAGAGGTCACCGCAGCCAACGAGGAGGACGTGTGTGCACAGTTCCTCAACCAGCTGTTCAACCACTGCGAATCTACCAACGAGGTCAATTAAAATCCTTCTGTATCACATTCTAAAGCCTCTATAATGATCAAAAAAAACGATCTAAATCTATTGTGGAAAATGATCTGTGTGTTTTCTCTCTTTCAGGCTGGTTTCGACATGGACTACATCAGCTCTCTTCTCTCCACAGATCACAACCTCACCGATGTCCTTAAGGAAAATTGCCAGGATTTGTTTTCCAGCAGCATTCCCAAGCCAGTCGCCGGATGCTCCAATTGGACTCCACAACGTGACTTCAGCCAGTATAATGGCTCCCATCTTCAAGATCACATGATGCAGGAATCATTTCGGATTAACACACCAACTGGGATGGAAAATGGCGGCCAGAACGCATTTCAAAGTTCCCAAGGCGAATCGATTCATTCTGCTTTCCAAGACTTTGGTCCGGCTGGAAACTCTCCAGGAGGAAAAGGCGAGACTTTGTTTGTCACTGAACTTGAAACCACCGTCCAATCCGAGTGCTTCAGTCTTCAAAACTACAAATCCCATCATGCATCATTTACGCATTCCATAAAACGTCCAAAAAACCCTGCGAATGGTGGAGTTAACCATGATGGAGAGAGAAACACGTTGGCCAGACAAAAAACGGAGAAAATGGTAAGTACAAAGGAAAAGAGAAACAAGAATACGGACATTCCCCTCGATTCTCAGAGAAATAATAGAGCGAAAACACAGACAAGCGTAAAGGAGACACCAGAGAAAAAGAACGCAAACCAGAACAAAAAACGGCAGAGGCAACGTAGAGGACGGAAGCAGGAAAAGGTGATCACGGCGCTCGATGAGAGAACAACAGACGATAAAAGAAAAACAGCTGAAAACCAAAGGAATAGAAATACTCAAGGCGGTCAACGAAAATCTGCAACCAAACATGGAGCGAAAGAAACTGATTTATTCAAAATAACCACAGAAAGAGAGGAATCACGGCAACGTACGGACGTGACCAAGGCGAGGAAAGTTAGAAGAGACGATGAGATTAAGAGACGACAAAGGCCGATAAAAAAAACGGGCAAATCGAGTCGACAAAAAACACAAACAGAAACAAACGATGGAAAAGAGCGGCAAAAATGGGCCATTGGTGAGAATGGAGATGGTTTTCCGATCGGGACGCGGTGGGACGCAACCAAAACGCACTCAAACCACCAACGAAGAGGCTTGAGGAGGATCAAGGTGGACGAATCGAACAAAAAATCCACTTGAGGCATAATAAAACATATAATTGAACCAGAGGAAATATCACGTCTTTATTTAAACTTCCCCTGTGGTGAAAAGTTTTTAATGTTGTTTATATGTCTATGTGGTGTTTAATACGCATGTCTAAATTCATAAGTCAATACAATACCATTGCTGAGTATTTTCTCCATAAAACTGCAATGAACCAACGACTTTTTGAAACGGTTTGGAATCGGTGATCCACCTTAACCAATCAGATCAACGTGCCGGCGGGCTTCAGCATATCATTAACAGTGAACTAGCGAGAGATTGCTTATCCCGATATTTTTCAGTTGATATGAAAAATTGGGTACAGCGGGTGAATGATGTATATTACAATGTTATGATGAACTATATGCCTTTCTACAGCGAGTTTTGAGTTGTTCGAACCGTTTCTGGTGAGATTGTTAAAGGCAACTGACTCTGAGATGGAGAACGGGAACGGCTTGTGTAACATTAGCAACACATTAAAGCTGTTTGACAACTTAGTCAAGCAAAAGGCTAATCATTAATTATCGTTATGTGTCCGAAGTTGTAAAGAGAGATAACATCGTTTTACCTCAGTGTGTTGGCCGAGCGAGCTGACGTAACGGAAGTGGAGACGGGGTTAATTTGCATATTAATGAATCCGCGGATAATAAATGAGGGGAAGGTGTCAAGTTACATTCACGCTTTCTTAAAGCACGAAGATTTTGTCTTTTTATGGTGATCAAAGATGAGTTTTAAGTGATAAAATTATTTAGAATTATATGACATCAGGAGAAATCTGATGGTTTTCTAACCTACACAGTGTAGGTTAGAAAAACAGGACAGGAGTAGAAAACCCAACGATCAAACCAACAAAACTTGTTTAAAAGGACTAAAACGTTCAAGTAAAAACATCACGTCTTCATTTAAGATTTTTAATATATTAAAGTATAAAATAATATGACACATCAGCAGAAGTCTTTGACAGCAAATGTCCAGTTTACAAAGTTTAAAATGACAAAAATATAGTTTTAAATACACATACAGATCCTCCAAGCATAATCATAAAAATATATCCACAAGTTTCCGAGGGGCGCTCCTGTAAAAAATAAAGTGGGTGAAACTTCCGGTGAGGCGGCGGAAGTAGCATTCCAATGGTATTTTGTGTGTTAGTTAGCGAAGAGGCTAGCTGTTTTTCGGAGAATTATTTCACTATTTAAAGACGCAAATCTTTATGAGAGATGTCGTTACAGAGCTCAGGGACAACATGTGCTGTTCGCGGTTGTATGTATAACCGGACTAAACTAATTCAGTGGCTTAAACGTGATTGTTTTGAACATAAGCTGAAAACGAAATCAGAGTGATCCTGCCAGAGCCCGTCTCTGATCCTGCCAACGACTGTAGTTTCCATCACCTCACAAAAGACGACGAATCTTCCTGTGTACATTTGTTTAAATTCTTAATATTCTATAAATTCTATCAGCATGTGTTTGGATGTTCTCTACTGATGTTACACCTAAACTCAGGATCAAAGCCTGTGTTGACAGAATACCAAATGTGCCAGTTAATGTATTCAAGCAGCACATTAATTTATAATTTTGAATAAACTCCAAAGCACAATGACTAAGTGTGTATTTTTTATTTTAATTGTTTGTCAGCTCACACAACTGTCTGTCACCATGCCTTGATGAGTATTGATTATTAATAATGTTATTATAATACTCCCAGCCAACTACTGCGGAGGGTAAAGGTACTGTTATTTCACCCTTTTTAATTTCGTTGAGGTTGTGTTCCCACATCGTTAGCTAGTTTGGATCGCTATAACTTGAATGACTGTCAACTGTTGAATGAACGAGTGTCAAGCATGTCAAATCGCGCTTTGTTTACTTCCAACCGGAAGTCGCGCCCACTTTTGACGCAAGGCCTCATGGGGCGTAGGAAACTTGTGGATAGGTTCTTGTTCCAAGGCACATTCCTTTAGTGTTACACTCTCACAGTATCGTTCCCAGTGCCCACAAGAAACCGGCGCAGATTAATAAGAAATCACTTGCACACATGTAAACGTAACCCTTTCACACACATAGCTTCATATCTCAGTTATTGCACATGCAGTGGGACGTTCGTTCCGGTATTGCGGCATTGCTACCGACCAAGCGACGCTCCTCAGTCTGACTTCCTATTGGTCGATCCATAGCCGTTATAAATCCCGTCGTTGCCGTTGGCCTTCCCATTGGGAACGGCATTGTGATTTCCCGCCGTGGCCTCAGTGGAACGGAGATACTCTGTAAAGACTTTCCGATAAACTGGATGCGTCATCAATAAGTCCTGCAGAGAAGCTTTGGGAGATGAATACGAAACCAGTTAGCATAACATTTTCAAGAAAAAAACATTTAAATATGTAATTCTGGTGATGAGTTTTAAGGGATAAAATTATTGACAACAGGGGGACTTTAAATCTTACGAAGATGCAATTTTATAGATGTACATCATAGACCATAAACTTTTGCTCGCGACAAAAGCAATCGTTTATAGGCTAGAGCTAGACCGTCCCATTTCACAACGATTCTTTGAAGGTTTTTACCTTCAGTCGGTCGCCCCCTGGTGGTCAGCGCTGAGAACATCTCGTCTATCGCGTACTGCGGGACTCCCACCAGCGCCCCCATCAGGCCGGACAGATCGCCCGCGCTCAGAAGCCCATCCTGGTCCGTGTCGAACCACTGTGAACAGAAGAGGGTTTGAACACTTGAGGAATGCATTACATTACAGAAACTTTACTGGCCATTACTATTTTTCACATGATTTAATTTAAAGCAGACAGAATGAATTCGGGGAGAGAAAAAAATCGAATTGCATGAATCATATTGAGATCATTGTGACATTTATTGTTTTTAGGGATACACGATATATCGGCCACCATATCGGTATCGGCCGAGATATGTACATTTTTAATAATATATCATTATCGGTCTGAGAAGTAATTTTGCCCGATATATTAAAGCTGATCTATAATATATTATTTCCTCTTCAGATTTATCGGCCAATTTATCCGTTATCGGCTTTCAAATATAAAGAATTATCGGTTATTGGCCAAAATGTTCATATCGGTGAATGAAAAAATTTTTTTTTATTAATTTTTAAATTAAATCTCTTTCCACTGTTGTTTTTGACAATTGTTTTTAACAATAAAATGGAGCAATTATCAGAGATAATTGCAATTTCTAAATCTAAATAAGCTAAATTACATTGCAGTTAAATTACATTATGAATAACTAAATATATAAATAATGTACATTTTCACAGAATTATAGTAAATAACATTGGGCCTATTTTTATTATAAATTGAATTATTATATATGGGTTTTGTACCATGACAGGATTAATTATTATTATTTTTAGCTTTTTATTAGTAAACTATTTTATTAAACAAATCATTAAAGAAATATATTCTTATTTAAACTGATATTATTGATCTGTAAAAAAAATCAAGTTTAATAATAATAATAATAATAGCTTTTATTTTGGTGTAAAACTGCAGTGAGACCTTCTCGTTTTTTGTAAATAGATTTATAAATTGATGATGTTTGTCGCAAAGACACGTTATAACCCGCTTAAAAACTGCGGCCAATATTTCCCAGCACTCTTTTATATCACACGAGTTTACGACGCGACACACCCCTGAACACACACACACTCACCGTGAACGCCGTGTGTATGAGAGACTCCAGACTCCTGAAGCCAGAAACGGCCGACACACTCAAACACACCTGTCTCATGTCCACCGTATCGTCCTGCAGTGCAAACACACACTAATGATCACACTAACACACACATCTGATCATGTGGTAGTTGCTCTGTATGAGAGTGAATCTCTCTCTCTCACACACACACACCTTTGCCTTTGAGTAGAGCGAGCAGATCTTCACCGCCGTATTTCTGTCCTTGAGCCCCAAAATAGAGGTCAGGTGGTCGGCTGGTACCATGGCGCTCTGGCCTGAGTGACAGCTGTCAATCATGTCGTTCATCACAGCCTCCACTCGAGCGTTCGTAAGACTGCAGATGAGGAGAATGAAAGAGTGTGAGAGAAACGGGTGGAGATACCGAACACACACACACACACACACACACACCCTTGTTTATGGAGCAGTTTGAGCGTGGCCTGAGCCGGGGATTCCAGTGGAAGCGAAAGGTTTCCAAGCTTTTTCACCGGAAAGCGTCCGTCCATCACATAATCAGTGGCAGGAACACCGAGAGCTCTGAGAACATAACACACACACACACATATTACAGGTGAACACTGCTTCACACACTTTATATTTATTTTAATAAATTAGTAATAAATTAGAAAAATATTTAAAATAAACGCGCTTCTACTTTAGATGCCAACTTCTTGAATCTGCAATCCTATTACAGTATTTTTCACTAATTAAGTAATTGTGCAACAGTTCTCCCACTCACTTGGCCATGAGCTTCTGCACATTCTCAGCGTACACCTCCGGGTTTTCCTTCTCCTCCTGTGACGGCGTGTAGACGGGCAGGAACTAGAACCAATCAGAGCGGAGAAGAATTACTGAGTGAGATTCTATTGGTCACAGCTGTAACGTGATTGGCTCTCGCTCGTGTCAATCAAAGGAGGTCAGCCCACCTCCACAGTGACCCTGGTGTAGATCTGAGAGGTGGTGTGCCAGAGAGTGCCGAGCCTGAGGAGACAAAACCAGATTAAACCAGACGAAACCAGAATGAACCAGACGAAACCAGATTAAACCAGACGAAACCAGAATGAACCAGACGAAACCAGATTAAACCAGACGAAACCAGATTGAACCAGACGAAACCAGATTACACCAGACGAAACCATATTAAACCAGACGAAACCATATTAAACCTGATTGAACCAGACGAAACCATATTAAACCAGACGAAACCAGATTAAACCAGACGAAACCATATTAACCCAGACGAAACCATATTAAACCAGACGAAACCAGATTAAACCAGACGAAACCATATTAAACCAGACGAAACCAGATTAAACCAGACGAAACCAGATTAACCAGTTTAAACGAGATTGAACCAGACGAAACCAGAATGAACCAGACGAAACCAGATTAAACCAGATTAAACCAGACGAAACCAGATTAAACCTGATTGAACCAGACGAAACCAGATTACACCAGACGAAACCAGATTAAACCAGACGAAACCATATTAAACCAGACGAAACCATATTAAACCAGATAAAACCAGATTAAACAAGACGAAACCATATTAAAACCAGACGAAACCAGATTAAACCAGACTAAACCAGATTAAACCAGATTTAACCAGACAAACCATATTAAACCAGACGAAACAATATTAAACCAGACGAAACCAGATTAAACCAGATTG